>PVJS01002907.1:0-79952 GCA_004027185.1 Glis glis | reverse complement strand
AAAAAAAAAAAAAAAAAAAAAAGAAGGCAGATGTCACCAATTTCTACTTTCTAATCAGGAAATTTTAGTGTGCACAATGGAACAGGTGGGAGAACCTTACAGCATGAACACTGATTCTGTGATTTACAGACGTCACTCCTTGCTAGGTTCATTCAGGAGTACTGTTATAAATATGGAAAACTGAGGCTCACATCTTGTAGTCTTGATTCAGTTAGTTGGGGTGAGGGCCAGTTCATCTGTATTTTAACAGGCTCCCAGACCTCTGCATTTGAGAACTAATGAAATGCAGCAGCTTTGCTGCTGAAGAAGAGACGGCTTCCTAGGAAGTAGTTGTCTGAGCTTAAGACAACACAGCTAAGAAGTGAAAGAGCTGGGACTTGGTCCCAGAGCCATATCTGATGGGATTAACTTGGTCCATGCTGGGTCCCTCTGTTGCCTTAACTCCTCAGTGACCTGGGCTGTATCTTCCTCTATTTCCTCACTTTATGATGTGGTGTGTCCATTGTCAGTAATTTGTAGTTCTTTGGCATTTGTTTATACCCTGCTGTGTCCTAACTGTGAGGCTCTGATGCACAATGCAGGGTGCAATTAGAGTTACTGCAAAGACAAAGCACAGAGCCATGGATATAAGCTATGACTCTTCCAGGGAAAGAAGATGCTTTAACCATAGGACAGTTGGGTGGGGGCCAGAACTAGATGTTGAAGACCATGTGGGAATGAATGAGATGCATGATCATGGGTGCACCTAGAAGCTTCTAGAAGCAGTCTTACATTTCATTATCAACTCTCACCTTTCATTTTATATCACAGCATCCTCTGAGATCAAAAATCACATCTTACCCCAAATCCCCAGAAGGGAATAATTTCTTAATGCCTGGAAGGAATGCACATATTTAGCTTAGATGGTGCTTAAATTCTAGGTCCTCCATGAAAAGTCTCACCCTGGCCAAGAACCTCCTTTGAAATTCTGATTCATGCCTCTCAGGTAACCATGGTAATATTCAACTTGTACTATTGGTGTTTGTGCCTATAATTTAGTCCCAACTAAACTATATGCAAGTTGAGAGGAGAAACCGTATATCTTGTTCATCTCTATATCCTACCCCTGAGGATTTCTGGAGGGCCGTGCCTATAATCAATGCCAAATCTACTTGTATTGAATTAATTAGTGAGCAGAAAGTGCTGCACAGAGGAACCACCTAATGCAACATGAGGTCCTCCACTGCATCCTGTCACGGTCCCGTCTTTTGTCTCTTGCCACTTCTTTCTTTACCTACTCTAACCCTCCCACTCCCAGAATCATCACAGGTTCCCAGAACATTTCTCACCCTTTCCTTCTTCTATCTCACTTCTCCTCTTCCTTATCTATTTTCCTTGTTCAAAGTCACCAATACGATCACTACTTAGCCCATTGGTGGGTGTATGAGACACAGGAAAAAACTGTCATGTTTCCCCTTTATTCTCACAGTCATTAAAACACAGAACACTTCCTTTCTGGTTACTGAGATGTGTAACTTAAGCCTTAATGTTCCAGGAAACATTACCTGTCACATTATTGATCTTTTCTGATTTGGTTGTTGTGTTAGAACCAATTTTAAATTTCGTTTTTCTTTTGCAGGTCTAATAAACTTCAGAGGTAAGAGGTTTTGCCCCAGTTAGTAGCTTATTCTTGTGAGTGACAGGGAACCCAACTCAGAGATGTGTAACCTCCTGCATATGAAACAACCAACTCTGCAGTGGATGCCAGCTGGGTATCCTAGGATTCCACTTGGTTCTGACACTACCTGGAGGAAGCATCAGATTCTATAGGTGGAAGGTGAAGAAGTTAAGGATGTGCCATCTCAAAATACGCTGAATTGGTATATTGATTATTTACAGTTCACTTGAGGAACTGTAACTTGAAAAAGTTCCATTTGCCCTGTTTCCTTACATATATCAAGCCTCAAGGATTCTTTAGGGAGGGATGTCCTTCACCTACTAAGGATGGAAAATAGCCTTGATCATCAGAGACTGGTAATCGGGGCTGCAATGAATCTGATCAAACAAACTCTGAATAACCTTTGTCTTCCACTAGCTTTCTCACCCTGCCCACATATATATATCTTAGTAACATGCCTAGAATTTACTACCCTAGCCCAGATACCATCTGTCCTGTCATTGCTTCACAAACTTACAGTTTGTCCAGAAAGTTTAAAAGCATCATACTTTGGTAACTTCTTCAAACTTCACATTCTTATGAAGAACCTTGTCCACATATAAATTTAATTCAACTTGTACACTTTTCTCTTATTCATTACTATCATACTAATTGTGGTTTTAGATTCTGCCAAAGATCCTATCTAAAAACAGAGGAGGAGTAAAGGGGATCTCTTTTCCCTCCACTAGGGCTTAGCCCCACAGATTTGCTCTCACTTCAGACACTAGTCACAGTAGTAGATTGCCTCTTATACGTCTAACCAATTGGCTATATCAATAGGGTTCCTTAGACTCTCCTCAGGTTCCATTCAGTTGCTACAGTGGCCCATAGAACTCGGGAAATACATTACTTACGTCTAACAGTTTATCATAAAGAATACTAGAAAGGATGAA
Organism: Glis glis; assembly: GCA_004027185.1. Lineage (NCBI taxonomy): Eukaryota > Metazoa > Chordata > Mammalia > Rodentia > Gliridae > Glis > Glis glis. The sequence continues at coordinate 77,363 of PVJS01002907.1, read as the reverse complement.
CAGCCAGATGGAAGAGATGCGGGGAAGGCAGGTGGGGAGGAGCCTGGAGCTTCTATATTCTTCCCAGTGCCACCTCTGGGCACCTCCATGTGTTCAGAGATACAGAAGTCCTCAAACCATGCCTCCTTCCACCCTTTTATTTTTTCTTATGAAGCTTCATTCCTAGGCATGATCATTTACATCATTGCCCATTGGTGATCAACTTAACCTTCAGCCTCTTCCCTCTCTGGAGATCGGTGGTGGTGGTGGTGGTGGTAGGGCTGAAATTCACAACCCTCTAATCAAGCCTGTTTTTTTTTTTTTTGCTTAAGTAATTTAATAAATGAGACCTTAATTTGATGTCAATATAATTTGAAAGGTAAGCACAATGATGATGTTCTTTGTTTCAGCTACTGAGGAAAGTATAGAAGCACACTCATTATGTAGAATACACATGTATACCAGGAGAAGGGTGAATGTTGTTACAGTGAGCTCTGTGAATGAAAGTTTTGCAATAGTTCAGAGAGAATGATGAGGAAATGATTGATTACATAGTGCACAACTTATGTGCAGGACACAAAGACATGTAGAATGCAAAGCAACCCACAACATATTAGCCACATTTCTTGGGTCCCGCCCGAGAGTGACGCGAACTGACAGGGAAAAATGAGCGCTGACGGCCGGAAAAGCCATACTTCGGACCGGGAGTCATGTCTGGCACGATCTCGTTTATTAGAAAGCCAAATCCCTCCTTTATAGTAGAGGCAATACAGGAAACTCGCAAACAGTAGGGTGTGGTCCAATGGCACGCGACGGGTCGGGTCACCACGCCCCCCTATAACTTATCATAGGTAGAGACACCTGTCGTCTGTGAGCACGGAAGGAGGTAACTGCCTATCACAGCCCTCCTGAGGCTAGGTGGGGCTATCTGTGGGACCTGCCTCCGAGGAATCCACCAGCGCCATCTTTGCCATTAATATGCTGAATTACTGCCACGTGGAAGAGGCCCGGTACTCTAGAGCAGGTTTCTGTCAGTCCACCAGGCCCTTTCATGGCACTGGGTGGAGACCCCTACACACATTCACACTGGGAGAAGAAATTTAGTTCCAGTAAAGCATTACCCGTCACATTATTGATCTTTTCTGATTTGGTAGTTGTGTTAGAACCAATTTTAAATGTCGTTTTTCTTTTACAGGTATAACAAATTTCAGAGGTAAGACGTTTTGCCCCAGTTAGTAGCTTATTCTTGTGAGTGACAGGGAACCCAACAGAGTCACTTTACTTGGAAAAAAAATTCATTATTATCATTGTTATTATCTGGTACTGGGGGTTGAACCCAGGTGTATATGTGTATGTGTGTGGGGGTTCTACCTTTGAGCTATGCCCCCAACCCTTTTTATTTCGAAACAGATCTAAGTTGCTGAGGGTCTTGCTAACTTGCTGAGGCTGTCCTCGAACCTACAATCCTCCTGTCTCAGCCTCCCAAGTACTAAGCCTTGGTCTTTCTGATGATCAGTCCCCACCCTGAAGCTACCTAGGAACTGCCACCCATCAGTCAATCCTCAGCATACAGAATGACTCTCATCACACGAGAGACTCCCAGGGTTTTAGGAAGTGTGGACCAGGAAAAGGGGAAGGCCCCGAAGACCAAGTATATATTTCCCAATATACAGTGATCAGTGGTCCTTATTGTTGCTGAGGACCCTAGTAAAGTTGGGGAGTTGAGCATCATTTTGTATCAAAATGCAAATGACTTTCTGGGAAATGAGGGATGGTATATTCTAGTCACACTTACTAGCTTCAAGATAGTGTGCATCTCACCCTCAGTAAAACCACTTATTTATAACCTATCAATGTATTGACAAAGTTGGAAAGAAAGATTGTCCTGAGGTGAGATGCAAATTCCAAAGAGGTGAGCACTAATTGTTCCAATGATTGTTTATCTATTGGCTAGGACATAATTACTCTCTTTGGGGTCACACATTTGCCTTCAGACTGCTGTGTGTTTGTGGCCTTGAGATCAGGGCCAGGGCCCAGTGTGGTCACTGAGACTCCAACTCCCAAAACAATTAGAAAGAATTTCCCAGTGATGGTGGAAAGCCCTGCTCTTCCAGGGATGTATAAGGAGGCTTTGACCCTCATTCTGTGCTGGAGGCTTTCTTGGGCTTCTTGGAATAGGAAATGGGGAAATGGTTACCCACACAGCAGATGAGTAGAACCCTTGTCCTGGGAATTTAGCACCAGGGCTCTGCATTCAGAGATAAGTGACAAGCCTTGCCCATTGTACATCTCCTTTATTTTTCAGGGACCCATCGCATATCTTGTGATGAACATGTGAAGCAAAATGCAGGGATATCTTTTAAAGTAGACTCTTTTGACCTCAGTGCATCCAGCTAGAAAGAAGATGCCAGGCTCTGCTGGTGGATAAGTAGACATTTGCTGGCAGCCTGCTGAGTTCACTCTGGACCCTGCAGGAACCCTCCACCATCCCAGGATCAGGGAAGATGAGACACTTGGGGCTCATCTGCACAGCCTCCCCTGTAGGCTTCAACATGGAGACAGATAGGTCTGTGATTTTTCCAGCTGAAGCACATTTGCAAGGGTCAGCACAAAGCCGGAAACCCAGTGGGCTCTGCCGGCCACATTACCAGCCAGCCAGCCAGCCCAGCCTACAGCAGCCTGTGCCCCGCAGGAGACCTGGGCTCCGGCTTGGGATGAGTCTTGTTCACATTGTTGTTTTACATGGCTGGCGGCTCTCCCTGGGAGGGCACACAGCTGATGCGGGGAAATGGCTGAGCATGGGAGAAATGGGTTTCCACCATAGCAATTTGCCCGATTTTTTGTTGTTGTTATTCCCTTATCCATTTTTAAAGCAGATTTATTGCTGCTAAAAGTGCTTGACTGGACAAAGCTCTCTCATGCTGTGTGCTTGCCGTTTCTTCTCTTGAGTGTTTGTAAACCCCTCTAGGTGTTTTGTCTCTTTGACATGGACTGGCAGAGAAACCGAGGCAGCCTGGATTCCCAGTTTGCTGCTGCAGAGGCTTTGCTGGCTTGCTGACTGCCCCGCCTGGCCTCCTCCAGCCCTGCAGGCCCCATGCAGCAGATGGAGAGAGGCAAGGCAGACCCAGCGAGAGGCCTCAGAAGAGGAGCTGAGGCCCGGGAAGAGAAAGATCAGCTCGTGCAGGACTCGTTGGACAAGAGCCCAGCTCTGAGTAACTCCTCCCATTTGAGGAAAATAAAATCACAAATGAGAACAGCAGGGGACCAAGAACCAGCTGGAGAGAAAGGGGTGTTAGCTTGGGGTGGGGGCTGTGGGAGGAGGAGGGCTCTAATGAGATGTTCAAAAGTCTGGCCTGCCATGGACAGCTGCCACCCAAGCGAGCACAGGGCCTGGAATGTTGTCACAAGCCCAGCAAGCTCTGCAGTCTGTCTTAGCCCAGGGCAGGAAAGACTGATGAGACAAGGAGGCCTCAGGCTTCCCCCTGACTCCTCTATCTTTCAGCCTTTCCTGTCCATCCTTTGTGACTTGGTGTATAGGACCAAGATCCTTCCCCTTAAGCAAATAGCAGTAGGAAGAAAAAGAGAAGGAAAGGAGGAGGAGGAGGAGGAAGAGGAAGAGAGAAAAGATCCTAAGGTTTGGAGAACACACCCTCTCCTTATCACGCTCACCCCTGGGACACTAACTCTCCACCAGCAGCTGAAATGGTCTTTCTGGAGGGTTGTGAACTCTTCAAATTTCAGAGCATTGACTAGAAATAGAAATCAATAGCAGGGGGAAGGACAGCCTGTCCCAGTCCTGTTGGAATGCCCCTTGCTCTGTTCTATTCTCTTTTTTGGGGGGTACTTGGAATTGAGCCCAGGGGCATTCTACCTCTAAGCTACACCCCCAGTCTTTGTATGTTTCATTTTGAAACAGGGTCTCACTAAGTTTCTGAGGCTGGTCTCGAACCTGTGATCCTCCTTTCTCAGCTTCCCAAGTACTCTGTTCCATTCTTGATTACCAAGTCATCTGTGCTTGCATTTTGACAGGACTTTTCATCCTGAAAGATCACACGGCATGCTCCAAGTCAAAGAGCTCCTCCAGGCGGCCTATTACCACACAACTCAGAAGATTAAAGACTTCTTCCTCCTCTTTCGCTGCCCATACACCAGAGGAACATGAAGAGCCATTTAGCTACTTTTTTTTTTGCATTAACTGCTGATCATCTCTTGATGTGACTTGAGACTTCCAAGACATTTTTCTACCTGGATAAAGATAGACAGGGCTTGAAAAAAGAAAGTCCCAGTATGGAGAAGTCAGTTTCTCTCTCCAGCATATCATGTAATACACAGGCACACATAACTCTGTGTCTATATATACTCATGCATACATATCTATGTATAAATGAAATGTTTATATAATATTTCAAGTATCTTTATGACACTTCCTTTTTTTTGGTGGTCCTAGGGGTTGAACCCAGGGGCATTCCACCTCCAAGCTACACCCCCAGCTCTATTTTATTTTTTGATTTGGAAACAAGAGTCTCACTAAGTTTCTGAGAGCCTTGCTAAGTTCCTGAGGCTGGCTTTGAACCTGCAATCCTCCTGTCTCAGACTCCCAAGTACTGGGATTACAGGTATGCACCACCATGGCTGGCTGACACTACATATTTTAAATATAAAGTAATTCCAAATTGATTTTTGCATTTTTTGTGTTTCACACGATGACAACCTTATAAAAATACAATAACATTAGAATCCCCATTTTATAGAGGTGATCAAAGCTGAGAGAGGCTGTGACTTGGGTAAGCTCACACAGCTACTGAGCGCCATGAGTGGAATTCAAACATACTTCATTTTTTTAAGGTAAAAGTTCATGTTCTTTCCATTATGTGGTTCTGCCTTTCAGATATGAGGTGGAGGAATGGGGTCATTAATAAAAGTGATTCCTTCATCTTTACCTGGTAACATACTAGGGACTGTTTCATTTAACTTAGTTCTTAAAATAGCCATTCAAGATAGCAATGACTAATCTTCACCATGTATGGGGGGGAGAGCCAAGACTGAACGGAGTCCATAGCTATGGCCTTTCTGTGACTCTGGGGAATGGACAAGGTGACAGGGCAGGGCAGTGGGGACAGAGGAGGCCGGTGGAAAGCTGTAAGCTTTGCCATCAAATAGACTTGGATTTGAACTCTAGATCTGTCATTTATCAGCTCTGAGAACCTGGGCAAGGTCCTGTGTCTTAGAGCCTCACTTCCTCATCTATGACAATGGGATCAATAAGTACTATCCAAATTTGTGCTGAGGATTAAGGAAAAGGATTAAAGGTAGGTCTCTAGCATATTGTCTGACACATAGTAGGCACTCAAGAAATGATACTTATAGGCTTTCTACCTACATTTCTGTCCATGTCTTGGCTGCACTCTGGTTATTTCGCTGGTTTGGGTGTGATTCCCTCATCCTCACTTAGACCTAATAGCCCATGTAGATCAAGATGTTGTCTAAGTAAGACCAGGACACTAAGGTGCAGAGGAGGCATTTTGAGGACAAAACCAAGACTCCCAGGGAAGGAAAGGAAATCCGGAGGGCGGAGAGGTCCTGAGGATTTTCATTCTTGGTTCGACCTTCACTGTACCCAATTCTGCCCAAAAGAGCCACACACACAGCCTCCTATCATTCTGCATTCTAACCAGCCCCACAGAAACAGTGACAGTCATGCCTTCCCCGCCTGCACCCCAGCCTTTGAGTGTGGGGGTGGTTGGCTTCACTTTCCTGAATGAAACAAATGCTAAGAGTCGCTATATCAGTCCATACCGGACTGGGAGAAATTCTAACATGATCCCTCTTCCCCTTCAATCCAGCATGATGCTGTGCATTAGCAGAATTGTCACACCCAAAAGACTGATCGGTTTACAGAGTAAGAGCTGTACCCCACTTTCCCTTCTTTGCAATCCATTAGAAGCTTCAGATTGATAAGGGTTTCTGTTTCTTTTTGTGACTTTATGTTTAAGACATTTTTGTTTTGCCCTTTTTTCTTAAAAATAAAACAAAATACCCAATTTCTTCCTTAACTCCTTTCCTGTGATACACACAGACACTACATTTCTAGGTCCTTCATACTGCTTTTTTCCCCCTCTAATGCATGTGACATATTAATAATCCTAACACCAGGGGTGGAGAAATGAAAAAGGAAACAGCATGACAAAATACTTCTGGGCCATTTTGGAATTAGAGATATTTTTCAAAAGTGATCAATTACATTACTTAACTGGAGAGCCCAGATTCTAAAGAGAAATATAATTAGTGGCAAATGTGCTGAGATATATAAAGACAGATAGGCCGCCCAAGGAATGGGAGCTCATCAATTTTTCCAGGTTCCATCAGGAGGGCAGTTATTTGATTGCAAGACTCCATCTGAGTATCGGCGAGCACAAGAAAGCTCGCTCTGAGCATTGCTAGTGCCGAGGGAAAGAACATGTGCCTAGAATCAGCGGGTCCCTGTCTGTCTGCTCTACCATGACTGCCAGGCAATTCACCAATGGCCTTTCCCCTTTGTAAAAGAGGATTTTCATCCTTCCTGCCTCCTTTGGCACTATTGTGAGGCTGAAATAACTAATATGGATGTGGACTTGCTTTGAAAATTAAAAACTCTATGTGCATGCAAAGGAAGATTTGGAATATTCCTGCCATTTGAGCCAGATCTTTCAGAATAGTTAGGATATGACTTTCTGGAAATAGATATGAGAGACATCAATTCAAGGGTATAGCACAAGCCAGGCACTAAGCCCAAACATTAGTCTGACTATAGCATATGATATTTAATCAGAAGAGGAAACTATTATATCCAAAATATGGACTGGAATGAGAACATGGAGGGTGAGGAGTTTGGTTTTTTTTTTTTTTTTTTTCCAAAGCGGGCACAACCACTGATTGATTCCAGTGGTGAAGGACATGATTTGGGCAATTTTGCAGAAAGACAAAGCTAGAGGTCGCAACTAGAAGACATTTGTCACAGGGTGGGTGGACTGGCTGGGAAACTAAGGTAGGAAGGAAGGGATGCCTACACTGGGGAGTTGGATGTGAGAAGGGAGGCAGTGGGGGAGAATTAATGGGGCAGAAGTAGTAGCACTGATTGAAATGTCAAGGGAGGAATGGGATAAAACAAAGAGGAAGGAATCAAAGATTTTACCACGTGTCAGAGTCTGGGCTCCTGGGGGGATGGGCAAGCCATTGACAGAAATCTAGAAGGCAGGTTGAAGGCCCTTTGGGATACAGATGGGATGCATAATAAATATGGTCCTGCTAATGTTGACTTTAAGGTGCTGGCAGGACCTACAGTGAAAGCCGCTGCTTATATGGTAAACATTGCCAGGTTCAAATTCAGAAGGTGGATCAGGCACTTTGAAACCATTACGTAGAGGGAAAGCCATCAGAACTGAGGGACCCTATGGAGAGAATGCGAAGAGATGTTGGAACTGAGGGAAGAGTTTCAGAAAGTTTGTTGGAAGATGAAGTGGATGCTTGGATATTACTTGCTCACTAAATTTTCTTTTTTTAAATTTTTTATATGTTTTTATTGGTGCATTGTAGTCTCACATCACAATGAGTATCAGTTTGTTGTGAACATACATGCACACAGCTCTTGGTGTCCCTCCCCCCCGCCTCCTCCCTCCACATGTAGATGATGTTGGTATAATCTCACATGTACACATTGTTTATGATAGTAATTCCATAGATTCACTTCTTTCTTGCCCTTCCCCTTCCCTTGTACCCCTTCCCTTGCACCACTGAGGGTTCTCTGTTGTCATTGGAGTCCCTTTTGTGTCCCCACTACTCCCTAGGTTGCGCATGTTAATGAAAACATATGCTCACTACATTTTCTGCTTCCCTTCAAAAGCTTCTCACCTTTTCACCAAGGATAGGACGGAGGAGACAGTATTCTACTGTGCTACAGAGATTCTGAGCATGTTCATGGAGCCTGGTCCATTCACTATGTGGTACTTGGTGTGTGTGGTGGGGGCAGGGCTGGGCTCTGTTGGAGCTCACTAGAGGCTTGTCAGCACTCTGTCCCACAGGAATCGAGGAGATTACTCTTTGGCTAATTAGGACTAACTCTCAGGGATCAATATAACAGTTTTGAATCCTTGTGTCCAGAGCCAGAAAATTAGCCCTTTTCTGATCATATGCATGGTTGTATGTGGCTGCTCTGTTAATAGAAAGCTACATTCTTCCTGACCCAAGTGTTTTTCAAACCAGTAGCTTCTCGAGATGGAAGAAGTATCAGCTTGCATCTCTCATCCCTGAAACGCAGTCACAGGCTCAACACTGTCATAGGAGGGAGGAAACCAATTGAACCAACAGATTGGAAATTCAGTCACACAACTTTCCATTTCCTGGCTAAAATCTCCAGCCCTGACTGGCAATGCCAAAAGCAGCATCTCTGCTTTGGTATCTGCCAGTGCCTGGGTATTATCTGTATTGCATTGTTTATGTCTGTGCATGTGGGTGTTTATTTTTGTAATCTCACACACACGGTTTACAGGAAGAGTATTGGTATTTCAGAAGTCATTGATGTTTTGGGTTATTGTGTGGTAGGGATGTGGGTCATTGCTGAACAACCTGACATAAACATTATCAGGCTTGCAAACCTGTTTTCAAGTGAGATGTTCTAAAGCAATATTTATAGCAAAATTATGACCTCGAGGCATCTAAATGTGATCCATTTTTAAATCTCATTTTTTCCCTCTGAATCCTTCAATCTAATTAGGCTCACATCAGTATATTATTACAGAGAGTAATCATTCCTTTCTTCTAATAACATTCATGGATAATTTTATTTCTCATTTCCAGCCTCCTACTCCTGTGGTGTAATTAGTGTCTTTGGCACCTCGTGATGCTCAGAATGAGTTGCAGCTGCTAATTGCTAATTGAAAAATTAGAAACTCAGTTAGAAAAAGGATCTAATTAAAATGAAATTAGATAAAATCCCTTCAAAGCACCTCCCCCTCTCTCTCACTTTTCTTTGTTTTTCTTTTTCCCCTTCTGCCTCCTTTTTCACCACAGAACTATTAGCACTTGCAAAATATGTGTAATTGCTGAAAGCCAAATACCTTCCCAGAGCGGGCTATGCACTGGTCTTTATGAGGGAGCTAGAGAGAGGTTTATAGCAATTGAATGAAACTTTAGAACTTGGGCTTTCTCTCTATTCCTGATCCCCAGGAGTATAAATTCTACCTTATCAATAAGCTCTCCAGGTCCTCTTGGAAGGACGAGAGTGTGGCCAGCCAGCCCTAGGTGTTGGGAAGCATTTGGAAGAGTCACTGCGTCCTGTGACTATGAGCTGTATGCATCCACTCACTTCTTGATGCAAATCTATTCCCACCCTCTTCTAGATTGCATCATCCCACACGACAGATAATTATCTAGTAAATGCTCAGCGCTCTAGGAGATACAAAAGGAAACCAAGGTCCCTTCTGTCTCTCGAGTACTTACAATCTGTTGAGCAGTCTAGACGGATAGGAATAACAGACTAAGAGAATATATAATCAAAATGCAAAATAGCATTTCAGATATGTGCTATTTAGCTTAAGACTTCAAATGTTTTTGAGCACTTTCATACTGTTTCAAACACTGCTAGAGCCTGGGTGCACAAAATATACACCGCATAATTCCTACCCTCAAGGAGTTCATAACTGGATGTATGTGAATAAGTGATTTACAATATTATATTGGAAAGGCAATCACAGTAAATGGTACAAGTTGCTAGAATAATGCAGAAATATGGGGGCTGAATATTGGTGGGCTGGAGGAGAGGATAGGGGAGACCTTATGTCTAGGAAGTAACATCACTATATAGGATGTTATAGGATAAGTAGGAATTCCTTAGGTGGATAAGCACTTTATACAAAGAAAACTATTCCAAAAATTGATCATACTGTAATATGCTGACTTATATGGGACTATAAGCGATTGGGCATTTCTGAAGCTGAAATTGGGAGGTGTCATGGCAGAAGAGGCTGGAGTAGTTGAGAGGGGCTGGATTACAAAGAATCTTGTGTGTTTTCAATGTTTAAAGGAACCAGAGGTGGGCTTTGAGGGAAAGATTCTTACACTATATGGGATTTACATGACAGTAGCTGGGGATTTTGTGCAATGAGAGAACAGTCTAGAGAAAGCAAACATAGTAAAGACCTTGAGTGGCCCGGTTAGACTACAACAGAAGGAGTAGTTTAGTAACATATAGAGAGAAAAAGAATGAGATTATTATTTAAAATAATCAGACAAAGGGGTTTATTTAAAAAATAAAAATATCCAGGCGTGGTGGTACATGCCTGTAATCCCATTATTTGGGAGGCTGAGACAGGAGGATTGCAGGTTGGAGGACAGCTTTAGCAACAGAGCAAGACTCTTAGCAATCTAGTAGGACCCTGTTTCAAAACAAAAAATGAAAAGGGCTGGGGGTGTATCTCAGAGGTAGTACCCTTGGGTTCAAACCCCAGTGGCACAAAAAATAATAAAATAAAATAATATAAAAATCACCAGGCATGATAGTGCATGCCTGTAATCCCAGTACTCGGGAGGCTGAGACAGAAGGACTGCAAGTTCGAGGCCAGCCTCAGCAACTTAGCGAGACCCTGTTTCAAAATAAAAAATAAAATAGGGCTGGGGGTGTAGTTCAGAGGTAGAACACTCCTGGGTTCAATATCTAGTACCACAAGAAACAAAGAAGAAAGAAAGAAACAAAGAAGAAAGAAAGAAAGAAAGAAAGAAAGGAAGGAAGGAAGGAAGGAAGGAAGGTTGAGCTACTTTCATTCCATGCCTGTCTTTGTATGTATAAATTGACTCTCTTTTTAATTGTGAAAACTAAGGCTCAGAAAGCTCCAATAATTCACTTATCCAGAGTCACAGAGATAATTTGTGATTTAGAAGGATTTTAACCTAAGTTGGTGGACTCCCAAAGCTTCCCACTTCCCAGCCTACCTTGCAGGCCTCCAGCTCCACTCAGAGTTTGCTGCCCCACCTTCTGCACATTCTTTTTTTTTTTTTCGGTGGTACTGGGGATTGAACCCAGGGATAGTCTACCTATGAGCTATACCCCCAGCCCTATTTTATTTTTTATTATGAAACAGGATTTCACTAAGTTGCGGAGGGCCTCACTAAGTTGCTGAGGCTGGCCGTGAACCCGGATCCCCTGTCTCAGTCTCCCAAGTACAGGGATTACAAGGGTGCGCCACCACGCCCGGCTGCTCTCTGCACATTCTGAGGAAGCAGCTTATGTTCTGTGCAGTTGGCAACATGCTCCTCCTCAGTCCATGGTTGGCACAAGGACTGGATCCTGGCTTCCTTTTGGCTTGCCAGTCCTTCTTGGACCAGTATTAGAGGCACCACTATCAATTGATCTGTGAGCTGGCACTTAGGGGAAGCCATTCTATTTCTTAGGAATCCTCAGTCAACAAAAAGCAAGAAGACGAATGAGGAAAAATGGGGGACTAATGGGCCAACAGAGTACTTCCTTGTTGTACACTATGGAAAGAGAGAGCTGGAAATAGTTAATTCCAGGAATTCACTCACGACTAATTTAATGCGTCTGGAAAGTTCCAGTAATCTATTTTCTGCTTTAGGAATGACTGCCCAAACAACTCTGAAAACATAAGTATGTGTGTTCTCATTCTCATAATTTATTCTGATCCCAAAAGGTAATGGAATGGCAACTTTAAATAAGCTTTGCCTTCAAGAAGTATCTCTTTATTGCTAACTCACATTTTTCAGTTTCCTTCCCTCTAGCTTTTCACAACAAACTGTGGTACTTTTAATAAACACAAATCTTAAAAAATAATTGAAATGCTTTAGATTTCTAATGACTGAACATGCCGAATAGAGCTAAGGCAAAGGAGTTGGAGAGATATGAGTGGGGGCTCAGTGTTTGACCTTTGCATCGAACTATCTGGATTCAAATTGTAACTTCTCCACCTAAATGTGCAAGTTGATAAACCTCTCAATGATGATGAAGATGAAGGATGAGGAGAAGGAGGAGGAGGAAGAGGAGGTAGTGGTGGAAGAAGTGGAGGAGGAGGAGGAAGATAAAAGGAAGAAGGAAAGAGGAAGGTGAAGAAGAAGAAGAAAGAAGAAGAAGGAGGAGGAGGAGGAGTTGAGGACAGTTGAATGAGATAGTACATTAAGTGTTCAGCACATGTTAGACACACACTCTGCATTAAATATTAGCAACTATTACTATGATTGGGACAAAAGAATAGGAAGAAAAAGAAAGATGAGAAGATAAGAAGAGAAGGAAGGAAGAAAGCGATGACTGGCCCTATTTATAGCACCCAGAGCCTTGCCTGGCAGACTAAGCCCTGTACTTATGGATTGATTGAATAGCTCCTGAATGGCATCGCTTCTTTGCCTCATTTGCTGCGTGGCACTTTTAGTCATCTGAGCTACATGAGTTCCATGCTATCTTGGTGGCATGAGATATTCTAGAGCACACCACACTGGCAGTCTCTTGTTTGCCAGTTATGGAGGAGGACTGGACAAGTGCGAAAAAGGATTGGGAACCAATCGGGAGAACCATCTTACAGTCAATTTTGGGAGCAGACACCGGGGCAGCTACTTCAGCTGCATTAGTTGTAGGTGCGGATCATCTTACTCTTCTCTTTGGTCTCCTGGTCTCCTTTCCAAAGGTACCCTGAGTTCTTCCATGAACTTCCCGGGAAGTTGTTTTTCCTTCCCCAAACTCCTAAACTTCTGGGGAGAAGCCTGATGACTAGCAAATATGTAAATTAAAACTAGGAAAAAATTAAGTAAATTACCACTTCCTGGGAAGGAAGGTTAAAGGAGAATTTCCTACGTATGCCATTTCACTCTGAAAGGCATAGTTTAAAAAGAGACTTCTAAAGCAATTCAAGGGGAGCATTTGTGGATTACAAGTTATAAGATCTTTGAAATTCAGTGACTAGCAGCTCAAGTCTCAGGAAATAGATTGGGTAACTCATCGCCTTGCTAGAACATTTCTCTGTTCAACCTCTTTCTTCCTCTTACACAAAGCGCCATTGCACATCAACACAAAAATATTTCAGTGTAACGTACCAGGGGAGAAACATTTTTCTCACTTTCCCTAGACTCTTTCTTTCCCCTCAAATATATATCCAGGAAACTACCCAGCCTTTCAGACTCTGCTATAAAGTGGGAAATGAGAAATTGCACATCAACAAAGACAGTATGTGAGCCACATCCATATTCAAAACATGTTCCTGTTGGACAGGTCGGTTCTTCTGGGGTTCAAGTCACTTCCACCTCAACATACCCTGCGAACCTCAGCCAAAATGGCAAAGCTATTGCTATTCTGCATCACAGCAAAGGGATTTTCAAAGAAAGGTGACTTTGAAGGATTCAAGGTGAAAGTCACTGTCAGCTGGCAGAGCCGGCTGTTTGCAGAGAAGGAATTCACTAGGGGATAAAGAAGGGCTGGGGGCTCTAAGTCCTTGATATGGCTAAGCTTCCCATTTCAGAGAAGCAGGTCATCCTAATTATCTGTCATGTCACCCTGACTCTCCATAGAGATAGACAGTTTCCTTCTCTGGGTTTTTCAAATCCATTCATAGTTGTGGAAAAACCCTTCTCCATCTTTCAGAGTCTAGGAATAAGATGAAAGGTGGAGACCACTGGAAAATTTTTTCTTCAAGGATTTTTCAATATGTTAATATCTTTGCAGGAAGGAAAATGCTCTTTCTCAATACCAACAATATGTTTTAATGAATAGATGCTATTCTATGGTTTCGAAACCCCTGCAGAGGGAGGGATGCAAATAGTGCTAAGGGAAACTGATTGTATACTGTAAGACCTGTTTAAATGTGGTAATATACGATTTGGACAGTTTGTCCCAAAGAGTACCAACATCAAATATTTTAATAAAGCTAGTCTAGCATGTGAAAACACCTTGAATTATAATGCATGGTGGGGAAGCTGTCAGATAAATCAGAGTAAAAGGAAGTGCAGAGGCATGCCACCAAGGGAGCCCTACCCACTAGGAACCTAATAAGACCTTGGTGAATTCATCAAGGTTTAGAGATTAACTCTCAGCTTTACAGGTGCAGAGACTCAATTTTGTCAGCCTTTTGGAGTTCATCAGGAAGCCCCATATTGCCATCAATAGTAACATCAGTGTTCAATTTAGCTGTACTTATGGTGTATCCTTTACAATGCTAGAGAATGGCAGAGTCCAGGGCTGGGGAGAAGTGAGCCCTTGGGGAAATGATCTTTGAGGCTCCAGTGTCCAGTCTTGTGCTTGGTCCCTGGTCATTTTGCTGAATGGCAAATGACTGCTAAATGACTAAATGGTTGGCTGACTGGTTGGCTGTCTCGGTAGATGAAAGTAGATGGGGAGGGATGTAGATAGTGGAGAGATGAGAAGCAGGCAGAAGAAAGAGGAAGGGAAGGGAATTAAGTGGTGGTATCACTAGACATTTATTGGAAAGCTCTATGTGTCCATCCCGGTGCTAAGTACTTTTACATACTTTAATCACTAAGCCTGTGCAATGATCCCAGGAGAATGGTGAGGTTGTATTTTCCATTTTACAAATGAGTAAATTGACACTTAGAGGAAGGTAATAGGCCCAAGGACAGCTAGTTAGTAGATGAGTCAGTGTAAATTTACAAAAGACTAAGGCATAAGAGTTTGGAGGCCAGCCTCACCAACTCAGTGAAACCCTGTTTCAAAAATAAATAAATAAAAAAGGACTGGGGGTGTAGGGCTCAGAGCTAGAACAGCCCTAGGTTCAATTTCCAGTACAAAAAAAAAGTGTTATTGTGTTATTGTGGCACTTAGCCCCAGAATGAAGAAGTGTCTATGTGGCTTAAAGGTTTAACATTTTCTAGCACCTATGTTTATGTCCACAACAGGGGTATACCAGGTGGATCAAGCCCTACACTAACCCTTCAGAATGCCTTCATCCCTGAACAATGCTGAGAGGGATCCCTCTATTTCCTTGTGCTCTGTGTTTTCATTGCTCATTGTTTATATTTATACTCTCCTGGAAATTGGACTCCCCTTAAAACCTTTATAAAGGTTTCTACTCTCATAGATGTGGTGTGGAATTTATAGTTATCAAGAACTACTCTTGTTTCCGTCATTGTTCAATTCCTGGGAAGTGCCTCAGGTCATCTAAGGTTAACACTAGGTAAAGGACGGGGAGGAGTGAGGGAGGGAGGGACCTGCTCAGCTGGATGGGGAGGAATCTCCTGACCCCAGCCTGGTGATTTCCCACTGTATTAAACCATCAGTTGAGTGAATTTATATCATCCACAGTATTGCATATCCATCAAATTAAAGTTGATTGTAATGAAATGTATCAAGGTGAATACAACACTGGATTTTGCCGCTCTTGAGGCTGGAGGTCTGCTCTCTGATCTGCCCCAGCCTACTGGCTTCCTGAGCTGGTCTGCCCAGGTGGAGTGGGTCTCTGTCTCATGACTTAAGTGCTTCAGAAGTCCACCATAGATCATATAAATGACTCCTTATGTGAAATGAGCAGACTCCATATGGACACGTTTCTTAAATCCACATACCTGCTTCCAATAACTCTATTGTGACATCGAAATGTCAAGATTGCTGGGTGTTCTGGGCACTTGTCAACCTTAAAGTTAATCATAAACTCTCTCTGCTGTAGCGAGACTCTTCCACACTCCCTCCCTAACCTTGCAGACTTTGAAGGTAAATTGATGACACCTCAAGTTCAAGAGAGGCTGAGAGTGTCTTCTAAGATTATTTTTTCCCAATGAGGAAGCTAGATGAAAATATGACAACCACAGGAACAAGCTGATGGGTCAGGTTACTTTCTGCAAAAAGCAAGAAGCTGATGATAGGGGATTTTCTTTCTGTGCCTTTCTCTGTCCCTCATTATGTGTACACACACACACACACACACACACACACACACACACACACACACATGCCCCCACCCCCAGTGGAAAGCCTGAAAACTAACCAAGGCTAGCCTTACACAGATAAATTTGCCTTGCTTTCATTTTTCCCCATGTTTTTCTATATCTGGGAAATATTATATCCTATAAGCTCTCCAAGTACTTCATTATCTGCTTATTTTCTGTTCGATTTGCCCCCTTCCCTGACTAGCAATTTCACTGGTTCAGCTCAAAATTACTTTTAACAGTTTCTTTTAACTCATTTAAAAACACCTCCTCTTCATGCCAGACTTGGCTTTCTCCTAAACTAATCTCTGTGGTAGCAAATTAAGGTCAATATATATTAAATATATCACCAATCAGAGTTTATAATGAGAATCCTTCCACTTCTTAGTTTTGTTTTAAATTAAGTGGAATGATGAATGGGAGGGACTCAGAACAGTGAGGACCATGGTCTAAATTCTCCCAGCCAAGAGCAGGAGAGGTGCAGTGCACGAAATGCACCTTCAGACACCCTCATGTTAGTGCAGTTGGAGGGCAGCTGCCTTATAGGGAATGAACACTCTTCAACCTGTTGACACTCCTGGCTTTTAAGAACCACAGGGCACGAGTGCCAACTGGAGGCTCACATGCCGTATGTCTACTTCCTTAAACATTCTAAATCAGGCTAACAAACTCTTAAGCAAATACTGTTCTAAATGCCTACTTTGACAGCTATAGCAAAACAATAACCTGATGGCCAGGTTTACATTTAGGATTCTGAGACTCAGGATTCTCAGAGTACTGTCCTGAATGCTGTAGCATGGGTTCATGGGGAGACGTGGCTCCTGGCTTATGAATCCCCTTCTTCTTTCCACTCCTGGCTTCAAATGACACCACGGAGCCTTTCTTAGTGTTCATGTGAATACCACAGCATGCACATTCAGGCTCTGTCCAGTTTTTACCACCAAACCTCTTTCTTTCCTTTGACTTTAAGAGTGAGGAATAAGCCGGGCATGGTGGCGCACGCTTGTAATCCCAGTACTTGGGAGGATGAGACCGGAGTATCCGGGTTCGTGGCCAGCCTCAGCTACTTAGTGAGGCCCTCCGCAAATTAGTGAGATCCTGTTTCAAAATAAAGAATAAAAAATAGGGATGGGGGTATAGCCCGGAGGTAGAATGCCCTGGGTTCAATCCCCAGAACCGCAAAAAAAAAAAAAGAGTGAGGAATAAAAAGACCTGGGAAGTGGCTTAGCCGGGTGCTGCAAGTGACCTGCAAGCTGACCAGACAGAGAAGGATGGACACTTTGAGTGTGGTCTAGATAGGTGGGTGGTTGGGCACACAGACTTTGGGTGGATTTGTTCCCTTAGTCCCATGGGCTTCTGATTTCAAGGATAGGAAGAAGTAAGAAGAATGGGTTGGAGAGGCGCCCTCTGAAGTGTGGAGCTCAGGGAGAGGCCCCTCTTTTGGTGTCAACAGGTAGCACCGGTGTGGGAAGTTCAGTGGCGTTTAGGGCAGAGAAGTTAATATGAGAAGAATCATTGCTGACACCAAATTATTACTTTCAGGATACTTCCATCTTATTTTTATTAGGCAGTTTCCATCATAAGCAATAACCATTTTATTAAATTAATAAGCATTATATACTCTCAAGAATTCTCATAAATCATTCAGATGGTTGCTGCTTTAAATAGACAAAATAATCTACCCGATCTGTAGCATCCATCTCTCTCCTGCACTTACCCCCCCCCACACGCTTTGCCAGCAGCACGCGTACCCAAGGCACGCAGAGGGTCAGAGGCGAGTGCTGACATAAAGTGAACCTTGGAAGTATAACCCATATGGAATATATTTCTGAGCTGGCATATCCTGAGAAATCCTTAAACCCACACCTCTCTCCCTATGCATAGCATAAGAACTGAGGTCGAAGGAAGGAAGGTCACTTGCTAGTATTTTGCTTGTTGATGAGGATAGTGCTCAGTGTGAATATGAAAATAGGAATATTGGAGCCACTGATAGGGTCAATTCTGGGGAAAGACAAGCAATAAAGTGCTTAGCCTTAACCAGCGGCTAATTGAAAGAATGCACTAAGAAATTAACTCCCAGCCAGGTTTGATGGCACATGTCTGTAATCCCAGTACTTGGGAGGCTGAAACAGGAGGATCACAGGTTTGCAGCCAGCCTCAGCAACTTATTGAGGCCCTCTGCAATTTAGTAAGACCCTGTTTCAAAATAAAAAAATAAAATAGGCTGGGGGTGTAGCTCAGAGGTAGAATGTCCCTGTGTTCAATCCCAGTACCGTACACACACACACACACACAAAAAAAAAGAAAATAAATTACCCCCCCACCACACACACCTGTGGTTTTCGAAAATGTCGCCTCTTGGGGGGAGATTAACTAATCTGAAAGAATGAAAATGTTTTCACTTGACTTTAGAGAGAGGAGATAGTCTGTAATGTTTCTATGAACTGGACTTTCCTTATCCCAAGAGGAGGACAAAGATTATTTTTTAAAAATCAAGATTCTAGGGATAAAATTTCATATGACAAAACTCACCAACTTTAGGAGTATAAGTTGATGAGGTTTTGACCAATGCGTATAGTCACGTCTACTGTCACAATCCTGATTTTGACCATTTTTATACACTGAAAACGTCTCTTGTGTGACATTATTTGTTTTACCAGTTGATGGACATTTGAGTTGTTTCCAGTTTTTGACTGAAGTGAAAAGAACAAGAAACAAAACAAAACAGAGCATTCCTTGATATTTGAAAGCTGGCCGGCACTCACAGCTGGGTTGTATTTGTACTATTCTCCTATTGTAAACAATCTCACAAAATACACACCTCAGACAGGTTATTCTGAGACCATGATAAAATGGGACAAAGCAAGCCCACTTTACAGTTTTGTCTAAGCAGGGACAAAAACATTACTTTGCCATCCCCAAATACTAAATGTCCCCTATTGACCAAAATGCATGACAACTACTTATTTACTAATTATAGTGGCATGCCTACCCATCCTCTCTAAAGATAGAATTTATTGAAATACTGAGTCATAAAATTGCAAATATTTGTCCTAGGCTGCAGTTTACATTATATATAAATATATAATAAATATATAGAAAAATATTATAATAAAATGTAATAAATATTACATATAATAAATATACATAATAAATATATATAAATTCCTAAGTGTATATATAATATATATATATATATACATTTCAAAATACACATATTTAGGAATTTCTTTTGAATAGCAAAAGTTTGAAGAGCAAAGTTTTAAAATTTTGACAAATCCTATTTATCATTTTTTTTCTGTGTGGTTCCTGTCTTTTGTGTTCAAAGGTATCTTTGCTTAAGGAAACAAGAGTCTGAAGAGAGAGTCTACAGAATGGGAGAAAATCTTTGCCAGCTACTCTTCTGATAAAGGACCAAGATCTAGAGTATATAAAGAACTCAAAAAACCTAACACCAAAAAACCTCAATAACCCAGTTAAAAATGGGCTATTAAAATGAATAGATACTTCTCAAAAGATGAAATACAAGAAATGGCCAACAAATATATGAAAAAATGTTCAATATCATTAGTAATCAGAGAAATGCAAATCAAAACTACCCTGATAATCCATCTAACTCCAATTAGAATGGCAATCATTAAAATATAAACTATAATAAATGCTGGTGAGGATTTGGGGAAATAGGACCTCTTATAAATTGTTGGTGGGATTGTAATTAGTACAACCACTACTGATATCATTATGGATGTTCCTCAAAAGACTAGGAATGGAACCACCATATGACACAGCTATACCACTTGAAATTGAAATTAGCCAGGCGTGGTGGCGCATGTTTATCATCCCAGTACTTGGGAGGCTGAGACAGGAGGATCCGGGTTCACAGTCAGCCTCAGCTACTTAGTGAGGCCCTCCACAACTTAGTGAGACCCTGTTTCAAAATAAAGAATAAAAAATAGGGCTGGGGGTATAGCCCGGAGATACAATGCCTCTGGGTTCAATCCCCGGTACCGCCCAAAAAAAAAAAAAGAATTGAAATTTTAGAATACTATAGTGATACATGCATATCCATGTTCATAGCAGCATAATTCACATCACTGTGATGCATAATTATAATGCACCAATAAAATTATAAAAAATAAAAATCAAGAAAAAAAACACAGCACATCTACAGCTAAGGAATAGCTGTACAGTTTCCTAGTCATTAGATATGTGGGGCCTGTGGATGGTAAGAGAATTAAATATATTTCTATTTTTTAAAGGTATCTTTGCTTAAACTAAGATCACAAAGGTTTTCTCCTATTTTTTCTAGAAGTCTTTAAAACCCTGTATGTACTTTACACCTAAAGAATATTTTATTCCACATTAACCAAATTTTAATTGCTCAACAGCCCCATGTGGATAGTGGCTACCATATTGGACAGTTCAAGACTTGAGGTATATCAATATTATGGATCTTTTCAAAGAATTAGCCTATGATTTTTCGATTTTCTTGATTGCTGTCCTTTTTTCAACTTCCCTTACTTCTGCTCTCAACTTTTTAATTTTTACTTTTCTGATACTTTGAATTTAATGTTTTCCTCTGTGTCTAGTTACTTAACATTGAAATTTAGATAATGAATTTGAGAATACTTTTCCTTTTCCATATAGTTCTAACCATAAGTTTTGATATTTCCCTTTCATTTTTATATATTCCAAGATACATTATGATTTTCCCTTTGATTTTTTTTCTTTTATCTATGTGTCATTTAGGACTGTAATTTTGTTTCCAAATATTTTGTGGCTTTCTGATGGATCTTTTTAATCATTTACATTTTCTTTCTACTGTAGTCAAAGAACACAAGATTTTAATTTTCTTAAATGTATTCGATGCATGTTTCATAGCTCAAAATATGGTTGATTGGTGAGTGTTACATGTGTATTTGAAAAAAAGGTATTTTATGGCCACTGAGTGGAGAACTCTATAAACATCAGTTGGTCATGTTTGTTGATACTGTATTTTAAGTAGCTTATTTTCTTATTGTGTGTGTGCATACATGTGTGTAATCAGGTATTCTTTTAATGATTGAGAGAGGAGTGTTGAAATCCCTAACAATAATTGTGAATTTATGTAGTTCTTTTAGCACTATTAGTTTTTGCTTCATGTATTTTTGAATTACTGGTTGTGATGAAGCTTGACCCTGTTATCACTATGACCTATCCTTCCTTACCCCCAGTTATATTTCTGATTCTGGACTCTACACATCTGAACTAATGCAGCAATTCAAAATTTCTTTTCATTAATGTTTGTACAATACTTTTTCACCCTTAGACTTTGTGTATGTGTGTGTGTGCATGCTCATGTGTGTGATGCTAGGAATTGAAGTCAGGGCTTCACACCTGGCAAGCCCGCTGTGTACCACCGATGTGCACCCTCAGCTCCATCTTTTTACTTTTAATCTATGTCTTTCTATATAAGGCAGGTTTCTCATAGCTAGCATATAATTGGGTCTTGCTTCTTAACCCATCCCATTCTTACAATTTCTACCTCTTTTTTTTTGTGGTACTGGGGATTGAATCCAGAGGCATTTTCCCTCTGAGCTACACCCCCAGCCTTATTTTATCTTGAAACAAGATCTCATTAAGTTGCAGAGGGCTTCACTAAGTTGCTAAGGCTGGTCTTGAACTGGCTATCTTCTTGTGTCATTAATTTAAGTATTTGACTCATTTACTTTTACTGAAATTATCAACATAGTTGTGCTTAAATCTACCGCCTTGCTATTTATTTTCCATTTTTTCACATCTGTTCTTTGTTCCTGTTTCTTTTCTTGACTTCTTTTGATTAAATGAATGTTAAAAATAGTTTATTTTTTATTTTTTAATTTTTATGGTACTGGGGATTGAACCCAGGGGCATTCTACTCCTGAGCTACACCCCTAGCCTTTTTTATTTTTTGTTTGGAAACAGGGTCTTGGTAAGTTGCTCACAGGCTTGCTATGTTGCTGAGGCTGTCCTCGAACCTATGCTCCTCCTTCGCAAGAGAAGGTATTACAGGTGTGTGCCACCACACCGAGCAATAGTTTCATTTTATGTCCACTTTGAGCTTATCCATAATTTCAATGGATCGCTCTAGAATTTCAATATACTGTTTTAGCACACCACAATGCACCTTTAAGTAATATTAAATAACTACATGTATCGTGTAAGAACCTTACAATGCTATTGTTTCCTTTCCTCTCCTGTCTTTTCTGTTATTTTTGTCATTCATTTTACTTTTATTCATGATAAAAACCACATATGATATTGATATTATATTTGCTTTAAATCATCAACTATCTGTTAGATTAAAAATAAGATTAAATGTTTTTATATTTAATCCCATGCTTATCATATATTGATGCTGTTAATTTTTCTGGTGCATCATAATTATAAATCATAATGAGGTTCAGTGTGATAGAAACATACATGCACACAAAACTTGTTGTGTTTTTCCCTCTGTGCCCCACCCTGCTCTCTCCACCACCTCATACATAATATTTAAACTAGTATTTGAAGGATTATTTGAACTATTTCCATTCTTTTTGCAGATTGAAGTTTGCTTCTGATATGATTTTCTTTCTGTTCGAAAACCCTCTTTTTCTCAAAGTGCAGGTCAGCTGATAATAAATTATATCAACTTTTGATTATCTATTTTGTTTATTTCACCTTCACTTTTGAAACACATTTTTTTTCTGGCTATAGCTTGTTTCTTTCAGTGCTTAAAACATGTCATTCCATCACTGTCTACTTGTATGATTTCTGATGATGAGTCTATTACAACATTTATCTTTGTTACTTTGTATATAATGTGCCTTTTCTCCTAAATTCTTTAAAAAATTTATCTTTATTATTTTTCAGAAATGTCATCATGATGCACTTTGGTGTGATTTTGTTTTTCTGCTTGTGTTTCTTTGAGCCTGTTATGTTTGTGTGTTTATATATAATTCTTCAAATTTGGTAAACTTTTGACTATTACTTCTTCAAACACTTTCTACCCTCCTCCTCATCCATTTGGGACTGATATGCACTGACATTCTCCACAAACACTGATGCTCTGCTCACTTATTCTAAAACTTTTTTTTTCTTTTTTTTTTTTTTTTTGGTCTGAAAAAATAATTCGTTTAATTGGAAAACCTGGAGGATACTACTCCCCTCCTCTAGATAAGGCTGAAGAAACCAGACCCCTACATCACTTCATAACCGCTTCGGATGCTCTTCATGAGGCAGCAGGCAAAGACAACCCCCAGGATCGCTACAAAAGCAATGCCCAGGGCTACCGCAGCCAGCAGCAGCACGTTCTTCCTCACCCAGGCCCCCACCTGCTCCACACAGCCCTTGTCATAGAGCGCAGTCGGGTTAAAATCAGTTCCACAGCCTGCAGTGATGTTGACACAGCAGGAGTCAGGGACTCGGTCCTTCCCCATGGTAGGGATATCAGCCCAATCTGTGTAGTTAACAGCCCCGCAGCACTTGAACTCTCTCTGCACCTTGTCCAGGATCGAGGCCGTGTGATTGTTTTTCGGGTATTCCTCCATCCTCTGCTTGAAGTCCTTTTTCAACCCTGATATCACCTTTCCTCTGAGCACATAACCAGCAATGGCCACGGCCACCTCCACTAGTATAATAAGAGACAGAAAGATGGCAAACATGGTCATGAGGCAGTAGTTCTCCTTACAGGCCCCACAGCAGCCCACAAAGGCCACCAGGAAGAGGAAGACACCCACTGCAATGATGACCACGGACAACAGGGTGCTAGTGGTAGCCTCCTGGGTTATGCCGTAACTCAGGACAAACTGGGTGGCTACACCCACAGCAATCAGTCCCACTGCGCAGGCGCAAAAGGCCAGCAGAAGAACGTAGAGCAAGAACTTGACACATTTCATTCCTCCTTCCACCGCCATGGCTGCTGGGCAAAGCTGCTCCCGCGCTCCGGGGACTTCCAAGCAAAGCTGCTCCCGCGCTCCCGGGACTTGCAAGCAAAGCTGCCCCCGCGCTGCGGGGCGGCCGGGAGCGGGGCGGCCCAGAGCAGGGCTCGGGCGGGCCGCGGCCTCACCTCCTTTTTTTTTCTTTTTATTCTTCACTTGGATAAATATATTGGTTTTTCTTTTTTATTTTTTTCGAGGTACCGGGGATTGAACCCAGAGGCGTTCTACCTCCACGCTACACCCGAGGCACTATTTTTGTATACTTTATTTTGAAACCCGGTCTCACGAAGTTGCAGAGGGCCTCACTAGGTAGAGAGAGAGAGAGACAGGGAGAGAGAGAGAGCTGAGGCTGGCCACGAACCCGGATCCTCCGGTCTTCGCCTCCCAAAGTACTGGGATTACAAGTGTGCGCCACCACACCTGGCATATATTGGTTTTTCTTAAGATTCACTATTTTTTTTTTGTTTTGTTCTAATCCACTATTAAGTCCATCCAATGTGGTTTTCAGTGCAGATATTGCATTTTTCATTTCTATACAACTAAATACTCCTCACCAATTGCAAAAATGGACTTTTTTATATGCAACAATGTAGATGCATTTCTGAAACATTCTACTAACTGAAAGAAACCAGGTACAAAAGTCTGCATATTGTATGATTACATTTATATGAAATTATGGACAAGTCAACAGCAGTGGCAGAGAACTGGTCACGTGATGTGCACTGGGAATAGACACAATTGCTGACAGCAACAGGGCACGAAGGGACTCTGGGGTGCATGAAACGGTCTATGTCATGATTCTGATGATGGTTATGCTGCAAACATCTGTCAAACCCATCAACTTATACTCTTAAAGTTGGGGTAAGAGTGTTACTGTTCTTAGAAACACCATCTCCTATCTCTAGTCAAGTGGAAATATTTCCATTCCTTCTGATTTGATAAACTTTCCTAAGAGTAGACTCACATTTTCACATTTTCTAACTTCTACATCACCAGAAGTTCCTTTTGGGAAAATATATATATATATCTCCATTTCTCTTTTCATTATGTTTACATTGTCCATTCATTACCTTTTGGAACATATGAAGAATATCTATGATAGCTACTCTAACATCTCTGTCGACTAATTCAATCACCTATCATTTCTGGTTCTATTTAAATTAATTGAATTTTCTCTGGTTAAGGTTTATATTTTTCTACTTCTTTGCACATTTTTATTGAATGCAGATGCTGTGAAGTGTGTGTGTGTGTGTGTGTGTGTGTGTGTGTGTGTGTGTGTTGGGATGTTAGCTTTTATAGCACTATTTTAAGCAGCATAATACTTTATCCTGACTTGCATTGAAGTTACTTCTGATCAGTGTGACCTTGGTCAGTCTTCCTCTCAAACTTTATAGGTCAGGTTTACAGCAGCCTTTTGAGTAGTGCTAGTTTAGTTCCACTACCCAAGCAATTTTATCCCAAGGGTTTTATTCAGTGCTTCATGTATTGAGCCTTCGTATTCTGACAGGCATGGGGATACCTTCTCATCGCCATTTGGTGTCCCAGTGTTGTTCTGCCTTCTGTTTTCCAGAGGTTCTTTCCTAGATTTTGATGTTCTTCTTTCATGCACACTCATAACCATACTTAGCCAGACTTGAGGGGACCTTTCTTCAGATCTCTGAAACTTTCCCTGTGAGCACATCATCTACTATATTCTTGCTGCAATTCTAGCCACTCCAGTCTCCATGAATTCCCACCTCCATCTCTTCAACTCTGCAAGACCATCAGACTCTGGTTGGATTCCCTTTCCCTGAGCAGTGGCCTGGAAATTGCTTCTAGGCAGTGATCTTGTGCAATCATAGGGGATAACTTATTTCTTTCACCTTACATATTTATATTTTATGATTCACAGTCCAATGCTACCTTTGTTTCAGTGTCTGAAACCCATTTTTCATATATTTTGTTTGTTTTTATGGTTGTTTAAGGCAGAAATTTAAATCTGATTCTAATTTTTTTCCATGACAGTCAGAAATAGAAATTCCTTGATAAACAGTTTTGGGGTGATCAATTTTTTTTCTGTTAGATTATTAATCTCTTTCTGATTGCAAACAAGGACCTGTTGTTGAGCTAAATGGCATTAGGGGGGCAAAAGTCTTAGGGGAATAGATGTAGGGAAAGAACATTGAACTTGGGGTTTTAAGCATATAGGCTCCTTCTGTGTGGTCACAGGTCCTTGGTGAATTTTGTGCAGAGTGCTTAGGGCATGGTAGCTATATTCGTGTGGAAGAGATATCAAGGTGGGTGCCATGATATAAGGGGGGATTTCATCTTCACCTGTCAGGAGGTCTGAGCATTCTAGAATTTCCACTTTGCGATACCCTAGTCACTGATTTTGTAGGATGACAGGATATCCAGGGTTACAGGTGAGGAGTCTCCTCACCCAAGTCTATCCTAAGGAGCCATACTAGTGCCTATGAAAGAACCCTTATTACAGAGAGAAGTCTGCTTCAGAGCTGAGTTGGGGCCATTAGCTTTTTCATTTAAAAGTATTTTAATTCATCCCAAGTTGCAGCACAGGGTGACAACAAAGGAATAAGTTAATATACGAAGCTCATGTTTAGGGTTCTTTTTCTCACTTTCTGGATTAAACAAAAGATAGACTAAGAGATCCATTATTCCTATTGAGAGGTTCATCAATTCTTTTTGAAGAATGTAAACATTTATTACCTTCGAGCTTGAATTTCTCATCTTTCTTTATATTCCTAATTGCTTTATAACATATTTGATCCTTCTTGCCTATGAATATATTTCTGATCTAATCTATTAGGGAGTCACTTTATGTCTGTGTCTTATTTATATATGTACTTCAAATAGTTTCTTCCATATTGTAGATTGTGCTATTCTGGTTCATTTTGATTAGAAGAAAAGTAGATCTTTGTTACCATTCATTATGATAATTGATAGGCTTTTTGTCTCAGTACTCTGAAAGTTAGAAAGACAGAAACCATTATCAAGAACCACTCATCTAAAAACCAAGGAGAAGGAGAACGTGCTTCAGGACAGGTTGTTATGACAATCAGGTATCATATCCTTGGTAGCCAGACAATTCTCTGCTCCTCCCAACCCTCTACTCTGCTGTTACCATTGTGAAGCGTCTCAGCCTATCTCTGTCTTTGCTTCTCTCTATGGATTGACTGTCTTCTTCTCTCTTACTCATGACTTCTGCTTACTTAAGGTTTTACTGCACCATAGCTTCTGCTTGCTGCCTTCTTACTACACATGTCCCTTCTTTTGCTGGTCTATTTCTTTATGTTTAATATTTCTGTATTCAGATTTGGCTGAACTCTCATTATGAGTTGCAGAATAGGCAGCTAATTAGAAGGATGCTTGGAATAAGTATATT
Organism: Glis glis; assembly: GCA_004027185.1. Taxonomy (NCBI): domain Eukaryota; kingdom Metazoa; phylum Chordata; class Mammalia; order Rodentia; family Gliridae; genus Glis; species Glis glis. Next base: position 50,156 of record PVJS01002907.1, on the reverse strand, counting down.
ATCTGTCTAATCACTTGGAGCCACATGGCGTGAGTAAGTAGTACCCAACCATAGGAGCCACTTAGAAGTGTCCTGAGATGTTTTTAGGCACTGTGAGATGTTTCTAAAGGGTCAAATATAGATGTCAGGCATCTTGAATGATTTATACAGTGTATAAATATCATAAATATCAACTAAAGTATTGTTGAATGAATGGATTAATTAAATAAGAAATCTACTCTACTTCAAGGGGATGAGCACTTGGCTGAACATCCTTGATGCTCCATCCTGTGTCATCTCTGTCTCTATTTTATTTCTTCTCTTTTCCCCTTTATAACTCAATCTGAATTTGGACAGTGCTAGGCAAAGCAGATACTTTATTGTTGAATGAAGTAGAGTGTTTCATTTTCTGTAGCATCTTATCTCCTGGAAACTAAGTGCCTCATTCCTCATTTGCTTCATAGAGTGGCTGTGAAGATGAAGCGAAGTCCTCTATCCAGATTTCCAAAACCCAGTGTCTGTGCTCAGGAAGTGCTTAATAGCAGTTGGGCATCATTTTTCTATTCTTTTCATGATTGGTTCCTCACTTAGGTACATCTGAATTCCAAAATTACTTGAAAAAATGTTCCTCCTTCACATCAAGAGGTCCTCCTTGTTTCTATGCCATGCATGGCATTAGAGGCAGTAAATTGGGTAAGATACTTGTAAGAGGGGTTGGTAATTTCTGTTTCTCTTCGTTGTAGTTTTTTTTTTTAATTTTATTTTAAAAGAAGAATTCTCCAAGGAGTTAAATACATATGCCTTTAGCAAATATGGATTGGGTAAGGGGCATCTCTTCCATGAATATTTAGAGTTAGGGAAATTCAGTGGGAAATATTTATTCTGGCTTATTCGGTTTCCTTAATTCAAGCACCGAATAAATCTAATCAATAATGTTAATGTCAAGTTTAATTTCTACAACTCTTATAAGTCAAGGACCAGGTCTGCACATTATTTTCGTTGATAACCATCAGCAATCAAATGCTTAAAAATCATGACGGCTAAGTTTACAGCATTGAAATGAGCCATGCTTTCCTGTTTTAGAAAGGGGTAAATAAAGACCTGGAGATTCTTGGACAATCGAATTGCTGAGATAAGATGCAAACCTGGACCCTTTTCCAAGATGGCTTTTGTGGGCTCTACAGTCCTCTGTTTTTGTTACCAGTCATGCAGAGTGGTCTCTTCTGTTTGGAGCACAGTGGGAAGGTGGACCCTGGGGGAGCATTGTCAGATGCGGCCCTGGAGCATTTAGGACTTCTCAGAAACTTTGCCTTTACTTTGCCTTCGTTGATGGAGGTGAATACTCCACAAGCAAACTTCTGTTTGGCCTCCTATGCAGCTGCACGCTTTGGGGACATCTTGGTCACTGGTTATTTTAGCAGTGTTTCAGCAGGCTGTGCAGCCAAGCAGAAATACCACACTCTTTGTGAAAACCTGAGGTCAGTACAATTTCTTCCCAGGGAAATTATAACCTTTTGTGCTGAGATTGGAATGTGTGGGTTAAGAGAAGGGGAGAGAAAACAGTTTCTGGGATCCCCAAAGCCCTTATCTCTTTCCAGAGCACCAGAGCTCAGATCACGAGTTCATTCTTGGCAGAAGGGCAGCTTCCCATCTCTCAAAGCCCCTAAGAGAATACAGGGCTTTTCACAATTCACACTGTCAGGAACATTTACGTCTAAATGACATATGCGCTTCTGGTTCTTGATGCCTTGCTCTCGCCTCTGTGCCTTTTATATGTTCATTATTCTGCATGGGATGGCTTTCTTCCTCTGGACTAATGCATATCCATCCTCAAAGACTCAACTCCTCAAAAAAGTCTTTCATAAGCTTTACACTTCACATATACCCCTTCTTCCCCCTTACACTTCTAGGTAGTTAAATTCTCTCATAGTCTTCTGTTCTTGCTTCCAACATGGAAAGCACATTCAACCCATGTCATAGTCCTCTGTTCACAGGTCTGTGTCTCACATTGGTCCCATAGAGCAAGGACCGTATTTCACTCGTCAGTGTCTCAAGAACTCAGGGTTTAGTAGTTTAAAATATTTTGAGTTGGAGACACCTGAAATCAAACCCATTCTGTCTCTTGCTATCTTCATGAACTTAATTCCCTCATCTACAAACTGAAGATACTAATGCTTTAGAGGTTGATATAATTTTAAAAATATGTTACGGGGACTTTTTATTGACTATTAGCTGAATATACTAGTTTGGCACACCCCCAGTGACCTGCTTCTTCTGAATAGGTCTCACCTCCTAGAGTTTCCCCCACCTCCCAATAATGCAATCATCTATGAATCAATTAATGGATTAATATATTGACAAGGTCAGAACCTTCACGGTCCAATCACTTCTGGAAAGCCCCACCTCTGAAGATTGCTGCACTGGGGATGAAATCTTTAACACATGAGCATTTGGAGGCTATTCCAGATCTAAGCCATAACACTGTGGTATTGAGGCATACTTTGCTGCAAAGATGAACAAATGATGAGATTTAGCATAACACTTAGTTTTATAACTTTGGGGAGTCCTGGGCTCACTTATGAAACTGGCAAAAATCCATGGTTCTTTTTGGTGGGAAAAATGGATCTATATATCAAAATTTGCATCTAATTTCTAGGAATTAACAGAGCCCCAAGTCCCATCCATGGACCAAGGGTTAAGAATTCCACCCCATAGATATGTGTAATTATTATATGTCAACTAAAGATTTTTTAGAAGTTTTACCAAAAAAAAGGAATTCCTGATTTGGTTCAAATAGCCAGTTTAATTATGGATGAGCCAACAGAAAGAGAGAGAGAAAGGAAGAGGATATTTAGTCAGTCTTGTGGGACTAGAACTCGGGCCTTTCAAATCTTAGTCTAGTTGTGTTTGTTTGTTTGTACTGGGGATTAAACCTAGTGGCATTCTATCTCTGACCTTCACCCCTAGCCCTTTTTTAAAATTTTGAAACAGAGTCTTGCTAATCTGCTGAGGTTGGCCTTGAACCTGTGATCTTCCTGTCTCAGCCTCCCAAGTACTGGGATTACAGGCATGCTCAACTGTGCCTGGCTAGTCTAGTTGTATTTTACTACCCAATGGGGCCTTTTATACTCAACAGTGCACTGAGAAAAAAACCACATATTCTCTCTCTCCACCCCCTAAAGAATTAAAGTGAAGGAGCAGGAAGGAAAAGGCTTTCTTTAGGCCGGGCGTGGTGGCACACGCTTGTAATCCCAGTACTTTGGGAGGCGGAGACTGGAGGATCCGGGTTCGCGGCCAGCCTCAGCTCTCTCGCTCTCTCTCTCCTTCTATCTCTCTCTCTCTTTCTCTCTCTCTCTCTCTCTCTCTCTCTCTCTCTCTCTACTTAGTGAGGCACTCCGCAACTTCATGAGACCCGGTTTCAAAAATAAAGTGTAAAAAATAGGGCTGGGGGGCGTAGCGCGGAGGTAGAACGCCCCCGCGTTCAATCCCCGGTACCGCAAAAAAAAAAAAGACTTTCTTTACATGAACTAATTCCTGAGTTGGAGTTACTGTTGGCTGCAAAGGCTTTGGCCAGCAGAGCGAAAGCAGAGTGTGCAGGTGACTTTTACTCCTTCAGGTGTGTATCAGTCCAAGAATCCTGAATTCTCAAGGCACCTCATTTTCTAAGGAGCAGTTTATACATGGAGAGAATCTGCAACATCAATATTCTAGCCTTCCCTCATGCCCTATAGATCCATGGCTTGTTCTTATCTGGCAACACCCACTGACATATTTCCCTGGGATCGAAGAAGGAAGAGAAGAAATTGCAGGTAGGATTTGCAGCTGGCTGGCATATCATGTTTTTATTGAAAAGCTTTACTGTCCCATGTTGCCTGGATTTCCAAATCCGTACAGTCAAGACTCTTAGCATGGATGGAAAAGTAAAAGGAGGCTATCTTTTTTCCAGTGTATGTTTTTGGCTCCTTTGTGTTAGCAAAACTGGTTAACCACATACAGAAAAATGGAAATAAACCCCACTTTCTCACCCTGCACAAGAGTCAATTCAAGATGGATCAAAGACCTGAATATTAGACCAGAGACCTTGCAGCTACTTGAAGAGGGCATAGGTCCAACTCTTCAACACATAGGCACAGGCAAAAAACTTCCTTATAAGAACCCAAAGGCACAAGAAGTTAAAATGAGAATCAGTACGTGAGGTTACATTAAACTGAAGAGCTTCTGCACAGCAAAGGAAACTATCAAGAACCTCAACAGAAAGCCGACAGAATGGGAGAAGATCTTTGCCAGCTACTCCTCGGATAGAGGGATAATGTCTAGAATATACAGAGAACTCAAGAAACTCACCACTAAAAAAACAATAGCCAGGCATGGTGGCGCACGCTTGTAATCCCAGTACTGTGGGAGGCGGAGACCGTAGGATCCGGGTTCGCGGCCAGCCTCAGCTCTCTCTCTCTCTCTCTCTCTGCCTGTCTCTCTCTCTCTCTCTCTCTCTCTCTCTCTCTCTCTCTCCTTAGTGAGGCCCTCCACAACTTCGTGAGACCCGGTTTCAAAATAAAGTATAAAAAATAGGGCCGGGGGCATAGCGCGGAAGTAGAACGCCCCTGCGTTCAATTCCTGGTACCACAAAAAAAAAAAAAAAACAATCAAAAAATGCGCAAGTGAACTAAATAGACACTTCACAAAAGAAATACAAATGACCAATAAATGTACTAAAAAATGTTCAACATCATTAGCAATAAGAGAGATGCAAATCAAAACTCCCCTGAGATTTCACCTAACCCCAATTAGAATGGCAATCATTAAAAACACAATAACAAATGCTGGCGAGGATGTGGAGAAGTAGGAAGTCTAATACACTGTTGGTGGGATTGCAAATTAGTGCAGCCACTTTGGAAAACAGTGTGGAGGATCCTCGGATGAATGGGAATGAACCTACCTTATGACCCAGCAATACCACTTCTGGGATCTACCCAAAAGAATGGAAACCAAACTACCAGACTAATGCATGCATATCTATGTTTATAGCTGCACAATTCACGATGGCCAAACTATGGAACCAGCCAAGATGTCCCTAAACAGATGAATGGATTACAAAACTATGGGATATATACACAATGGAATTTTATGCAGCCATCAAGAAGAGAAAAGTTACATCATTTGCAGGGAAATGGATGGAATTAGAGAACATTATGCTAAGTGATATTAGTCAGACACAAAAAATGAAAAGTAGGATGCTCTCCCTAATATGTGGAAGCTGTGGAGAATTAGGCATAGGAGGGACTTCAGACAGAGTTGGAGAAAACCTTAGACGAGTAAAGAATGTGACCTAACTGAGGGAGATGGGAGGGGGGAAGAGGGAAACACCCTAATGCACAGGATGTACATACATAAACTTATCAAAGTCAACTACTATGCTGAGCACGAGAAGAAGGGAAGGGGGAGAAAATGGGAGTGGGAATCGGGGGAGGGCTAATTGACCGATGTGTGCATGTATACTTCTACCACCCTGAAAACCATCAAGATGTATTAATAAAATGCACCAAAAAAAAAAAGAGTAATAGGAGGCCTGATCGGTATGCTTCCACTGTTCTTCACTAGTTGGCTCCTTACCATATTATCTCCAAGGGCTCTGGCTCTTATCCTGGCGTTCTGTATTTTTATTAGAGAATAGGCAGATGAAATCCATGCCACGTGTAGCTATAGATCCATACTAGACTTGCCTAGGGTACTCCTTAGATGGACTACATACACCATTACATTAGATTCAAAATTCATAAAATACATGAATATATGCTATCATTTTGCTTAATTACATACAAATTCCTTTCAGGTAAAATTGATTTTATTGAGTATGAGCTTGTGACTGCGTTAGATGATGGGGATGTAAGATGAGTAAGTAAAATATTAATCCATCCATACATACATATATACATATACATTTCTTTAGGAAAAAAAATGTTCTAGGAGCTCTACAGGAACAGAGAAGAAAGAAGGGTAAATCATATTAAAACATCAGGTAGGATAACCTGGAGAATATGACTGTTAAATTGAATTTAAAAATTGAGCTGGGTGTGGTGGTGCATGCCTATGATCCCAGTACTTGGAAGGTTGACACTGGAGGATCATAAGTTCAAGGACAGCTGCAGAAATGTAGTGAGAGTCTTAGCAACCTAGTGATACAGTGTTTCAAACTAAAATAAATAAATAAATAAATAAATAAATAAATAAATAAATAAAATAGGGCTGGGGTTGTAGCTCAGAGGGAGAATGCCTGTGGATTCAATCCCCAGCACCACACACACAAAAAAAATGTGTGTGTGTGTGAACCTTGTATAAGTGAGGGACTGGGACAGGATGAGAAGGGCATTGTTTCCATGCCTATGTGACAGAGGCACACTGGCATGGAAGCATTAGCTAGCATGTTGGGTGCTAAGGTCTGTATGCATCCCTTCAAAAATTCAGGTTTTGAATAATGGCCAATGTAAAGGCAATAAAAGGTGAGGTCTTTAAGAGGTAATTAGGCCATAAGAATTAAGGCTCTGACAAGAGAGGCTTCATACATTTTAGGTTTTGTTGACTTTGTGCCTTCAGTCATGTGAGGACACTATATCAAGGTGCTATCTCAGAACTGAACAGTCTCCCTCAACAGACAACCCTTTAGCCTCTGGAAATGTGAGAAATAAATTTCTGTTCTTTATAAATTATCCAGACTCAGGTATTCTGGCATAGCACCCTAAATGGACTAAGACAATGGTTTTAGGGAATTGCGTGTACTTTAGTATTTCTGACATAAGGGATATGTAAGGTGATGTAGTGGGGCAGGGAGGAGGCACTAGGGAATTATTCAGAGGCCAAATTACAAAGAACTTTATGTGCTAAGCTAAGGAGTTTGAACTTTATCTTGAAAACTAAGGGGAGCTATTGAAGGATTTTAATAGGGGTGAGTGGCAGGATCAGATTTACATTTGGGACAGATTACTCTGTCCGCGGGGAGGAGGATGTGTTGGAAAGGGGCCAGACTGGAGGTTAGGAGATGAGTTAGGAGGCTATTGCTATAATCCAGATGGGATCCAGAATGGAGTGGTAACAGCTGCCTAAGACAGGAAGGCAGATACATTAAAAAGATATCTAAGAGGTGGGATATAAAAGACTTGAATTGTTTATAAGTAGGGATGAAAGAATAAAAAGATTAAAGGATTCTGCTTTAGGAAGTTATCTGTATGGCAGTGCCATTCACCAAGATTGTGAGTATTATCAGAGCAGCTCAAAATAATTAAAGATGAAGACAAAATAATTATTTCTTCCTAGGATATTTTTAATATAAGTTTGGAAGAATTCTCAAGTGGAAACACTAGTATAGCAGGTGACCACAGGGGTCTCAGGGAAGAAATTTGAACTACAAATACAGATTTGGGATTCATCCTTCCTGGATGATTATAGGTAAGGCCACAGAAGACTCAGAAGAACAAAAGATGAGGATAAAGAACACAAAAGAGACTGGAGTGCCAGAGAGTAGAAGAAAAACTAGAAAAATGCAACTTCAACAAAAGCCAAAAGAGGAGAAGGTTTTAATGGGGAAGAATCCTATAGGGTTTAGTGGCTCAGAAGACAAAGACAGAGAGGGTTTTGTGACATGAAGGGCTTTGCTGTCCTAGGAAAGATTCATATCAGGAGAGAGGTGTAGCTGGAAGCCATATTATAAGGAGATGAATGATGAATGGGAGAAATGACAAATTATAAGAAATTAGAAATAACTGGTGTAGATAATGTTTTCAATAAGATAATAAAGGGAAGGGGGAGGCAGGAAGATTGGGTACAAGGGTATCTTTTGATTTGTGTTGTTTTATTTTGTTTCTATCTCAATGGGAGAGACCCGAGGTTGTTTATTTGCTAAGGAGGAAGAACCACTACAAAGGGAGGAGATGAAAAAGCGAGACAGAGAATTGATGGAGGAACATGTAGGAGGAGGTAAAAGGAGATGAGATCTAAAACATTAGTAGAGAAACTGCTTAGACAGCAAACTGGAAGGAAGAAGGAAGAGAGGCCTGTGTACAGGTGGCAGGGGAGGGAGCTGGGGACAGTTTACCTGGTGCCGTGCGTTTTCATCATAATGACATAACATCACATTTAAGAGTGTTTGTGGAAGTTCCACTGAATAATAATTAGGTCTACAGGCCATTACAGGATTACTGGGCAGTGCTGAGGGTCCAGCTGAGATGACAGGCCTTGAAGTTGTAGTGATCCCAGGGGGTGCTGCAGAGTAACCAGCCCTCAGGCTGCCCTTCCATGATGTCAGCATCCGTGGGAAGGCAGATGATGCCCTGAGTAGGGAGGCTGAGAATCCAGGGTCTTAATCTGTCCAGACCATGTCCTGGCTATGTAACCAAGGGCTAGCCATCTCACTCTCTGAGCCTTCCTCCCTCCCTCCCTCCCTCCCTCCCTCCCTCCCTTCCTTCCTTCCTTCCTTCCTTCCTTCCTTCCTTTGCTGGGGATTGAACCCAGGGGCATTCTACCTGCGATCTATACCCCTAACCCTATTTTATTTTTTTATTTGGAAACAGGGTCTGGCTAAGTTTCTGAGAGCCTCGCTAGGTTGCTGGGGCTGACCTCAAATATGTGATCCTCCCGTCTCGGACTCCCAAGTACTGGGATTGCAGGTACGTGTCACCACACTCAGCTCTCATTTTTCTTAAAAGGCTAAGACTGTATTTCAGAGGGTAGTTACTATGTATGAGAATTCACCCTGTTAATTATTTAATGATATGTAAATATGATGGATATTTTTCTAAACACGAAAAGTGAATACAGAGCCTTTGAAGGCCTCACTATGGGACAGAATAAAAGTAAATGCAGGTTGATGTAGTTGAAACGCAAGTTGAAAAGGTGCTTGAGCAGAAAGGACCTTTGCGGTTATAGATGAAGGCATAGGAAAGTTTCTTTTTTCTCTTTATTTCTTTGAAGCAAACATTTTAAAGAGACAAGATAAGTTGGAGTGACCAAGGTGTAAAAAATACCTTTGTATGAGTCACATGTGGAAACGAGGACTGAAGGAACTCCTGCTGGTGACTCACTTGGAGACAAATATGGAAAATAAGGAGGGAAGATGGAGATGATGCTGGAACAGAGCTCTCAGAAACTGCTCCAGGGGTTGTGCGTCCAGAAAAACTTTCAAGTCCCATGTAGTGATAAAGGGCAAGAGGTCTGCCATCTTGAGGGACCTCTAAGACTTTTCTGAGGCAACTGAGAATAACCCTATTCTCTCTCACAACCAAATAACCTGGTACTGCCCCCCTCCCAGACCGAGCACCAGAGCTTCACATCAGATGGTGCATGTGTGAGCATGCTTGCATGTGTGGACATGTGCACGTGTGTGTTTGTGTATGTGTGCATATGTGTGAGTGCAAAAGGAGCTGCTGGCACCCAGTCACTTATCTATAAAATCAACCTACTTTCCAAATACTGTATGGAATGCCATTTCATGGAACACATTTTGGGGAGGAAACAACAAGAAACATTTATAGAACGATCGATAGTGGCCTGTAACTCCAGTGACCTGGAGTGAAAATATGAGTTATAGGTCATGAGAACTGCAGAAATCCCTGGGAAAGGATTAGATGTCAGGGCTGGAAAATCCAAGTTATAAAGAAAGAATATTAAAACTGGAAGGGCTTCAGAAATAATATAGTTCAAAAGTATTGTTCTTTTCCAAACTCAGCTCCATTTTACAGGTGAGGAGACTGAGGCTCTGAAAGGTGAAGTCACTTGCCTAGGCTCACAGAGTGAGTGGGTGGTGGAGCTGTCCTTGGACAAAACAAAATCGGGAGGAACATGTAAGAGGTAGTTCGTCAAAGTCAAGAAGTACAGTGCTGGGTGCGGTAATTGCCTGTAATTCCAGTATTTGGGAGGTTGAGACAGGAGGATCTCAAGTTTGAGGCCAGCCTTTGTAACTTAGCAAGACCCTGGGACTTAGAAGGGACTTAGAAGGGAAGAAGAAATCTTTAGATGGACAAAGAAGGTGACCTAACTGAGGGAGTTGGGAGGGGGGTGGAGGGAAACACACTATAGTACATGATGTACATACACAAACCTATAAGACTCAATCACTATCCAGAGCATGAAAGGGAGGGAAGGGGGAGGGAATAGGGTGGGATTGGAAGGAGGGCTAAATGTGCAATGTGTGCATGTATGATGTTCATACCCTGACATATATCAAAATGTATAATTATAATGCACCAATAAATGAACATAAAAAAATAAAAATAAAATAAAATAAAATAAAAAGGGTTGGAAATATAGCTCAGTGGAAGAGTGGCCCTGGGTTCAATCCCTACTAACACATACACACACACTCAGAGAAGAATGACACTAATAGTAGTAACTATGATAAAAACAATTTCCATTGATGTCCCTCCCTCTCTTCCACCCTCCCTCCCTCCCTTCCTTCCTTCATACTGGGGATTGAACTCAGAGGCATTCTGCCTCCAAGCTGTACCTCCAGCCCTTTTTATTTTATTTTTGAGACAGGGCCTCACTGAGTTGCTGAGGCTGGCCTTGAATCTGTCATCCTCCTGTCTCAGCTTCTGCTGTGCGCCACTACACCTGGATCTTCCCAACATCCCCACTATCTTTTTAACTGATTTCTCTTTAAATTATTAGTGAATTTCAGTTGTTTCCACTTAAGGATGCTGACTCATTAAAGAAGCGTTATTATCTTTGGCTCTTAGCAATTAAGAAGTTTGCTCAAGGTCAGGTAGCTAGTACATAGTAAGACTGGCAGTCCAAGCCAGGTTTTTCTCATTCCAAGTCCTCGCTCTTAAGCACACTGCTGTTCTGCTGCAGAGACGCAGCGACTCTTAGGGTTTATGAACATGAGCAAGTCATTCTGGGCCGCCATTCAGTGCAGGAATCTCCCATAAGATGCCCTAACTGGTAGTCATCTGCCTCTGAGCTCTGTTTTTGGCAGGGGAACTGCTACCCTGCAGTTTTGTCAATTGTCCCATCTTTATGGTTGCCATACTTTTCTTACACACACACACACACACACACACACACACACACACACACTACAAAGAGTGGATGGTGGATTACAAAATACAGCCATTGATAAATCATGTTGTATTAATTTCCTAAGACTACTGTACCAAATTATCATAAACTGAATGGCTTAAAATTATGAAAAATTTCTCTCTCATAGCTCAGGAGGCCAGAAGTCTGACATTAAGTCGTCACAAAGTTGGAACCTTCTGTGGACTCTGAGGGAGAATCTGTCCCTTGTCCCCAGGGCTCTGGCAGGTGCTGTCAGTCCTTGGAATTTCTTGAGTTGTAGCTGTGTCCCTCCTTTCTGCCTCTGTCATCACATGGTCTCCTTCAGTCTGTGTGCCGTGTGTCCGCTCTGTCTCCAAATCTCCTTCTTTCTCCTGTGGGCTTCACTCTAATTTGGAATGACCCCATCTTAATTTAATTACAATGGCAAAAAATATATTTTCAAATAAGGCCATATCCATGGTGGAGGTTAGTACTTGAACATCTCATTTGGAGTGACACAATTCAACTTACAACACCAGTGGTAAGCAAAATTAAAACATGAAGTAGTGGTGCATGCTTGTAATCCCACTACTTGGGAGGCTGAGACAGGAGGATCATAGGTTCAAGGCCAGCCTCAGCAACTTAGCTGTTTCAAAGTTAAAAAACAAAAATAGTGCCAGGTGTGCTGGTGCATGCTTGTAATCCCAGTACTTGGGAAGCTGAGACAGGAGGATTGCACGTTCGCGGCCAGCCTCAGCTACTTAGTGAGGTCCTCGGCAACTTGGTGAGACCCTGATTTAAAAATAAAGAATAAAAAACAGGGCTGGGGATGTAGCTCGGAGGTAGAATGCCCCTGGGTTCAATCCCCAGTACTGCAAAAAAAAAAAAAAGTGTTGGGGTGTGGTTTGGAGGTAGAATGTCCCTGAGTTCCATCCCCAGTACAAAAATAAATAAAGTAATTACAATGAAATAAATGAAAATGAAAATATTTCCTTAAAACACACATGAATTCAACTACAAAACTGACAAACAGAAGACACATTTGGTTAATGAGATGAAAAGACATCTAAGAAAATCAAAGGGGCAGGGGCTTGCAGACAGATCTGCTTGCAGGAGATCGCTCCTGCATGGGTCCTTCCTGGTAAACTGAGGAGCTTGGAAAAATTCCAGTACTGACAGACACATAGAGATTAAAATATGGCCATTCACCTCCCAGGCATGCTGCCTTTCCCAGAGGGAGCCACTGCCACAGGATTGTTTTTTTTTTTCAGACCTGTTTTAAAAAGTTGATTTCCTCTATTTATGCACATATAAAACTTTTATTGTAGGTTCATGCTATATTATATACTTATTTATATTATTTTCCATCTTTCTGTTTTCTCTTGGATTTGCATCGCATTTCAGCAAATATAGATCTCATTTATTCTTAGTCATTCCTCTTTGGATTGGCCATTAGTGTTTCCAATTTTTTTCACCAATGCAAACAAACATCAAGTTGACAAATTTAAACAAAAAAAGAAGTCTTTGTACACATACAAAAGTATTTCTTTAGAATTGAGCCTCATGATCAGTGTTACTATGTCAAATGGTATGCATTTCAAAATTTTATTAGACACTACTGCCTTATGAAAAGTCACTTACCTCATTCACAAACACTACACATGTGGGTCCATTTCTGTAGGTCCTTTTCCATGCTAATAGTTTTTTTTTTTTTTGGTACTGGGGATTGAACCCAGGGGCGTTCTACTTCCGCGCTACACCCCCAGCCCTATTTTTTTATACTTTATTTTGAAACCGGGTCTCACTAAGTAGAGAGAGAGAGAGAGAGAGAGAGAGAGAGAGAGAGAGAACTGAGGCTGGCCACGAACCCGGATCCTCTGCTCTCTGCCTCCCAGAGTACTGGGATTACAAGAGTGCGCCACCACGCCCGGCTCTAATAGTTTTTAATCTGATAGGAAAAATATTTTTTCTTTCTTTCTGCCTCTCCCTTATTACTACGGAGTTTGAGCGACTTTTCTGCATCTATGAATTTTTGTTGGCTACTTGATTTCTTCCATGCCTTGCCTATTCATATTTTTATATTTTTATTGGTCTATTCAGCTTTTTCACACAAATTTGTAGTTGTGATTTATATATTTTGGATATTAATATTTTGTTATATATGATCATTGAAATTATTTTCTTCTAGTCTTTCCTGGTGTTTTATTATTACTCATGATCTTCTGAGTATAGAAGTTATATTTTATTTATTTTTCCTTTGTCTCTTTTTTGATGGTGCATTATGGTTATGCATAATAGTGGGACTCATGGTTACATATTTGTATGTGCATAGACATAAGTTAGTCCCTTTCATTCTCTAGTATCTCCTTTTCCCCTTTCCTCCTCCCTCCCACTGGTCCTCTTTCTCTACTCTCCTGGTCTCCTTTCTTGTGTATAGAAGTTTTAAAATCTTATTTAGTCACATCTATACATTTTTCATGTTTTGATGTTTTCTACATTTTCCTGATACTTTTGCAGTTTTAATTTTTGCATTTAGCCTTTTGATTTAAATGGATTTTTATCTTTGTGCATGGTATAAGGCTCTAGGTTTATATTTTTTTCCAAGGGATAGCTATTGATCTCAACTCCATTTATCGAATAGTGTATAGATAGTGCTAGTAAACTATGGTCCACAGGGCAAATTCTACTCAGCACCTATTTTAGTAAATAAAATTTTGTTGGAACACAGTTATTTGTTTAGTATTGTCTACTGCTGCTCTCACAATACAACATCAGAGTTAAATAGTTATGACAGAGACTGTCTGGTCCACAGAGTCTGAAATATTTGCAATCATGTCCTGTAAAGAAAAAGTTTTCAGACCTCTATTTCCCCACTGATCTGAAATACCATCTTATTCCTGATTCAATACTAACTTATACATTTATAGGTTTATAGTATGTTTTAATATCTGATGTCGTATATACCCCTTTGTATTACTATTTCAAAACTCTCTTTGCCCTTTTGCATATATCGTTTTATAGACAATCAGTCCTCCATATTTGTGGATTCTGCATCTATGAATTTAACCAACTGTTGATAAAAATATATTTAAAAAATTGCATGTGTATTAAACATGAAAAGACTTATTCTTATTCCCTACACAATGGAGCATAACAACTATTTACATGGCATTTACCTTGTAGTAGGTCTTATAAGGCATCTAGAGGTGATCTGAAGTATACAGGGGTATGTGTGTGTTATATGCAACCACTACACCATTTGATATAAGGAACTTTAGCATCCTGAAGTTTTTGATAGCCACAGGTTATGGATCCCATCTACCATTGATAGAGAGGGATGACTATATAAACTCTATATAAACTTTAGACTCACTTTGCCAAATTCTAAAACAAACAAACTCTTGAGATTCTGATCAGAACTTCAGTGAACTTGGAGATCTGGAGAGAATGGACATCTCTACAATATTGATGCTTCTTCAGAAACATCATTGGCCTCATCATTTATTTTAAACTTCTTTTATTTCCTTGAGGGAAGTTCTCTGGTTTTCTTCTACATGTCTTGCATATTTCTTGTTAGACTTTTGCACATGCATCTAATAGTTTTTTATTGCCATTGCTTATTGGGCATTTATAATTTTGTTATTTTGCTACCCATGCTTGTTTTCTATTTGGAGGGAGTCCCAAGGTAGGGGAGGAGGAAGTGTTCTGTTTCCTAAATACCTCTTACTATGGAAGATAAAGTAGGAGGATATTTTACCTCCCCATCTGTGGCAGTCAGAGAATGGACATATATTTTAAGCTTGGTGGATGAAATGCTACTACCAGGAATTTTAAATGTTTAGTGAATGCAAAGGATCAGCAAGCAACTTTTTGGTGTAGCAGCTGCTTGAAGGCCAAAGTCTGGTTGAGCAGCATGGAGGTGAGGTGCTGGGATGGGGGGATCCAGCAGTGTGGCAGCAAGTGTCAGGGGTGGTGATGTTCCTGGTTGTATGCTAAATGAATTGACTTTGGTGTGACCTTGGCTGTGCACTGTGTTTCTTGGATCTGCCTGAACCTCTCCTCCCAATCAATTCATTGAGCAACCTGATACCCTTGCAATGAGCTTTGTTTCTCCCTAAGATAACCGGAAATCTATGGCTGTGGTTTACAACCCAAAACCGTGAGAAGGGTTCATCTTGCATTACAATTTATAATTGGTTATTTTTGATGCACAGACAAGCCATTGATTTTTGCAATAGTCTTCGAATCCAAGGTAAGGTGCATAACTTTACTGTCATGTCATTCTCATTTAGAGGATTTGGAAGCTGTGACAGTTCTGAGGGCTCCTGGTTATTGAATACCTATTATGTTACTGGTACATATATTCTTTACTGCATTCAATCTCTGATTATCTTGAAGAACTGGCATTTTTATTTCGGTTTTTACAAATGAGGAAATGGAGCATTACAGATATTAAGCGGCATGTCCATGGTTATGTAATGAACCAGGAGTAGCGCCAGACTGAACTTGTGTTTGTTCTATTACTAAGCCTCTGATCTTTTCAGTTCATCAAGCTGGCTTTCTAAATAAGCGTTGTCTTTTAAATATTTACTTCCAAAATATGCATATGCAATATTCATCACTTTTTTTTTCCCTCCAAGAACAGTGACATGGTCCCAGGTCCTCACTTTAGACCTCCGAGCTTGGTTCACATCTTCTTTGCAGTTCGCTGCCCCTGCACCTGTAACGAGACAGTTTTTGCTTCATTATCACAAACGCATCACTCTTTCCCTCCCTTTCTCCGTATTACAAATTTGAATTCTCCATGAACACTTCTGCGAGTCCTCTGGCTCATAATGTTCTCTCTCCCTTCTCTGAACTTCTGCAGCATATCTCAGTTCCACTCATTGGACATTTAAACTCTTACAGCTTTGCATTTTTATTGGCTTTTTAAGCATGGCTCCCTCATCACCCATACAAAACTGTTATAACTTTAGAAGGCAGAAATTTACCCTGTCCATCCCGGATGTCCCCATAGCATCTGTGTTAACTGGCTTGCTCGCGGTGACTCTAAAATCATCAACAAGGTTGTGAGGTTGTGATAAACAATTGATTTTGCATCAGATAGTTCAACCAATGGGTGCTCTATCTGGAGAGTGTATAACTCTTTGGGCATGTTTTTCTAATTCTGTCTTTAAGTTACTTCAGATTTGGCAAACGTTACAGATGCCTAAGGTATGTACTGTGACCAGCTGACTATGCCCACTACCATGCAACCTGTGTGCAGGGAGGTGGGGAGGAAAATAGGAAGAGCTGCAGCTCATGCAGCCTAGGGCACTGGGCAAGGTGTGGCTACAGGCATGGCCTACACTTCACTCCCAAGTCTGCTGACCCCGCACAGGGCCATGTCACCTGGAGGTAGAGGCACGTTTTTCTCATTTGCATAAAAGCTTTTTATAGGGTGGCAGATGCCTGGGAATGGGTTTTGAAATCAGAACATTGCCGTTGATGGTGTTTTTTATTTTTCTATAGAAATTTCAACCACAAATGGTCATGTCCTTGAGAGCTTTATGTTTATATTCACCTAAAAAACAAAGAGCGATAGACATACTCAAAGATTGCTGATTCTATTAAATGGCCTAACTTTTAAAAAGCTTTAAGATGCATTGCTCAGAAAAGCTGAGGGAGGACAGAGGCAGAGCTGATGAACCAGGTCCATCTCAGCCTAGAACTGGAAGGGATTAGCATCCCCAGTGTCCTTCACCCTTTTCCAAAAACAGGTACTCCCATCCTGTATCCATATCTCCCCCAAAAATGCATGCAATACACACACACACACACACACACACACACACACACACCTGCACCCCGCCCCCATTCCCTGTACCTATCAAACTCACTGCCACACCACTAACTCTTTTCCAGGAGCTCAAACTCTTCTCTCTATTCTGTCCAAGCAGAAGGAAAATAGGATCTCCTTTTCAACAAAAATAGAGTTGGGGTGTTGAGAAAAGACAGATTAGAAACATAACACAGAACCCGAATCCATTCAAGTACAGTGGTATTTTGCCTCTCATAGGCACTTAAGGGTCATTTTGTACAATTGAGTCAGAAAACAATAGCACATTATTCAGAGTGCTCTAGAGACCAGTTTATTTCTGTTCACCTCTGTTTGGGGTGGGGGCTAAATCATGATGCTCAGACTTCTGACCATCTTAGATTTCAATTAGTGATACTTAGACTGATAATGGAACTCTTGGTCTCCTTTCCAAAACCTCTGACTAGGGCTAATTGCCCTGCTCTGGCTTCAGGTCATCCTGTCTTGATTCTTAAGGAGAAGCGGTGCCCACACGGAGGCTCCGAGACTGCTCTTCCCCTGAAATTCCTACACATCTTCTGCTCTGGAAGAGCACCCCGCCATATCTGGTTTGGCAACAGGAACTCTTACTTTGGTTTTTAATCATTTTCCCCCTTTTCTAGAGGTTTCAGTGGCTTTGGTTTGTAAGCTCTAATTTTGCCTCTGAATCAAGATTTGTATTTCTGATACATATTCATCAATTCCATTAGGGTTGGTTCCGCCCTCTAAGTTAATATGCTGATCCAATGTCCTAAAGATTTGGTGGTCACATTTTCCAAATGCGAAATTGGGATACATGGTCTGACAAGGTGAGAGAATGTTTGCAATTGGGGCTGACCTAGAAAATTCAGGACATGTGGCTGTCATACATAATGGCTATGCGGCCTAGATAACACACACCATTTCCCTGATGCCTGTCTGCATCATGACAGCTTCATTTGATGGTCCGAGATAGCCTGTCTCTTTCTGTTTAGGGTCACCCCGTTAATAAATCCCTGTTTCCTCTCACAGGGATGAATCCCGTGTTCAGCTTATTTGTAGCTTACGGATGACTGACAGGCTGTGTACTCAGCTCCGCCCACTTCTATAGGTCAACTTGGCTATGCATGAAGGAGAAGTCCTCCTGGGCCTGCAGTGGCTGAGGGAACCAGCCTAACCACATTGAAACTCAGAGAATAGAAAGCTGGCAATCTCTCCTTAGTCTCTTGGAGTGAATTCATATGCCTGGGGTGGGGATGGAGACTCTATCTGGGAGACAAAGGAGAGCAGGGAATTTTGTGCATGGGCACCTGGGGAAAGATAGGGACAAAGAGAACAAAGTCGGGGGACAAGGGATGCTTGCTTTTCCTATGTTACACTGACACAAGGAAGTGGAATTGGCCTTCAGAATAGAGAGAGCTGCAGGGCTAGTTTCTTGGGAAGTTTTGTGAATTCTGGGCATGAATGTTGTTGCTTAGGATCCAGACAGTAAAGGAGAGGACAGAATTTAGAAGAGGGCTCTCTATTTCTGGAGCTCAGGCAGCAGGATTTATGGCTTGAGAAGCAACCAAAGAGAATATTTGCTAGCAACTGAAATGTGTCTCCCCCAAAATCATATGTTGTAGCCTTAACCCCTATGTAACTGTATTGAGGGGGTGATTGAGATTAAGTGGAGTCATAAGTGGGGCCCTGAGCTGATAGAGCGGGTGTCCTTATTAAAAAGGAAGAGACCCGGGAGATCTTGCTCTCTCTACCATGTGAGCACATGGAGAGAATTCAGCTGTCTGCAGGCCAGGAAGAGAGCCCTCAACAGAGACTGAATCTTCTCTGAATCTCGACCTTGAACTTTCTGGCCTTGAAAACTGTAAGAAAACAAAGTGATGTGGTCTAAGCCACCCAGTGGGTGGTTTTTTTATGGCAGCACCAGAAGACTAGAACAGAACCCATATCATAGATATTTTACCTCTTTAGAGTATATTGACAGCCAAGGCATGGGAGGATAGAGAGTACAGAAATTCAGCACGTTGGCTCTGGGGCTAGATGGAGTGGACTTATATCCTGCTTTCTGCAACTCATGAGATCTGCAACCTTGGGCAAATTACTTGACCTCTCTGTGCCTTGCATCACCTGAAAAATGAGTCTGATAATTGAAGATTAAATTAACAAATATATGTTAAGTGCTAAGAGCAGTGACTAGCTTGTGGAAAGTTCCCAGCAAGTGTTTGATATTATTGGTGTTATTTCTGTTGATGCTATAAGGGCATCAGAGTAGAATAACTTTAATGGAATTATGCATCATTATGTATCTCACTGGAGCTCCACTATACAACCTGTTTAAGTTTCCACAGGAAGCATCGAGGACTTGGAATCAATCAGTTGACACATGCATCCCTGCAACCTTGGATATTGATATTAGTGTAATCTCATTCATACCATAGGCTGATGAGGCCTGTGAGCATCAGTGTAATGTATAACTGCAGTTTTATAGGGGTCCACGCAGCAGAAAGTGCTAGCTTCTCACTGAAGTCCCTGCCTTCCTCCTCTTCCTGGGCAGACAGACAGTCTGTGGCACCAGCCTCTCCTGCTGGGATGGGTGTCTGTGTCGTGGAGGTCCAGCTAGCAGAAGGTGATAGAGACAACGTGTGTCACTTCCAGGCTTGGCCTCTGAGGCTTCCCATGGGCATCTCTTGTGCATTTCATCTTCTAGGTAGCAGAAATGAGAGTGTCTGCAAAGAACAATACTGTGTCTTAAAAATGGCAGAGCTTCCTTTAGTCTGGGTCTCTGATAATTGCCAGCTATTCATTCATCTAGCAAGGAATAAAATGTGTGTGTGTGTGTGTGTGTGTGTGTGTGTGTGTGTGTGTAGCTGGGCATGATGGGGCACGCCTGTAATCCCATACTTGGGAGACTGAGACAGGAGGATCACAGGTTCATGGGCAGCCTCAGAAACTTAGTGAGCTCTCCGTGATTTAGTGAGACCTTGTTTCAAAATAAAATTAATAAAATAGGGCTGGGAGTGTAGCTCAGAGGTAGAATGCCTGTGGGTTCAGTCCTCAGTACCACACACACACACACACACACACACACACACACACACACACACACTGTGCACATTTGCATTGCATATTTTTGAAGGATTATTTGCTACAGCAGTTTAGTCTAATATACTTCAAATATTGTAAGCCTCTCTTAAGCTAAAATACCTCTTTCACATTTCTTCAAAGGGTTATTTACTCACAGCACCACAGATGTAGCTGTTACTATGAATAAATAGGACTCATGGGATTTGACCAGAAAGTACTTTTATATTCATCTTCTTCTTCATATCTACTCAGTGGTAGTGGTCCTTCCCCTCTCGTACATATATACTGTGGGCCTTTTCTGGTCAGTTTCAGGAAAGACAAAGTCCCATGCTTACTTAAAGTTGCAAACACAGACTCAATATGGTAATTAAAAACATCCACTTCTGTGTAGTAATAACTAGTCTCCAACTTCATTAGGAAAACACATTTTATCTTTCACTTCCTCTCCTGCATGTTGCAGAGGACCCTTGGGGAGACAGGGAATGGCTAGTTTTTTCTCTATTTCTATGTGATCCTCTTAGGTTAAAATGGAATATGGGAGGTGGCAGGGACATAGGGATGGGTAAGGGGAACAGAGAAGTTCTTACCTTGCAGGTAAGAACTGTTAGGCCTGAGAGATGTTTGTATCTGTGTCTTTCTTTCATGAGGCTCTTTTGTACATTTTAAAGAATTCTCATGGATAGCCTCTTACCTTCAATTTCCTTAATCTGGATCTATGTATCTCTATCCCCATTTTATTCCTCTCTAGTCCTTAAAATTCTATTATCTACCTCCCAATTCTTTCAAATAAGAAAGGTCTCAGCACCTTTTCAGGTGAAATGTTTGGAAAAGCATTTTAAAAACTACAATTGTGATTCTCTCTCTTTTCAGTATCCTTTGATCTGCCAAACTTGAGCCTGTCAACACAGCAGAAATACTTCTTGGTTCTACCTCCAGAGCAGCTAGCCAGCTTATCTTTTGTTCTTCAGATTTCAAGAATGAGAGTAAATTATCAGTCTACTGTGGAGCCCCTAGCCCCACCCAACCACAGAGACACCTGTCAAGCCCATTGAGTGTCCCCATTTCACCACTCTTAGAGTTAGGTGACAGTCAAGAAGGGGTACTTATAATACCGTGTTCCCCCCAAAGTTTCTCATCACAAATCTTCTCTCCATTTCTAGTTCCTTGAGCCTTTTATATCCTTAATGTGGGTGAGAGGAGGAGGCATCAAAGAATCATGACACCACTGGTTCTTATGATTTTTTTCCTGAAACTTTGCATCTTGATTGTGTATCTGAATAGTGTCCATTATAATTATAACACAGATAAAACTTCCAATTCAGCATCCTGCTACAAAGATGTGAGTTAGGCTAGTACAATACAAACTAGGACAAGAGGTTCTGAGTTTTAGCATGTAGGCAGCTAGTGAAACAATGAGAAATTAGGATGTGTTAACTCTGTCACAAGCAGAGTCTATTAAATAACAGATTCAGAAAAAGATATCAGAGGTAAAACAGAAAATACACATAATCACTGCCTTCATGGAGCTTATAGGCAATTAAATAAGCAAACACAGTAATGTGTAATTTTAAATAATGAGAATTATGTGAAGGAATACTATAGGATAGCACAAAGATGAATAAGGGAAACACCTGATGTAGATGGAGGGTTTGTAAGAAAAACTCTTTTGGAAGTGGAACAAAATTTGTGAGAAGAATGTTCCAGGGAGAAGGAAGATCATCTTTAAAGTCTATGATGCTACAAATCACACAGCACATTTGAAGAATTAAAAGGCCAGAGTCCAGTGTTCCCCAAGAAACCCACCCATCATGTAACGCCTTGGTAATCAGGTAGAAGGGTTCGGATTTTAATTCTTAAAGCAATGGGAACCCATTAAAAGACATTAAATAGGAGAAGGAGGGAATCAGATCTATGCTGAGAAATGGCCACATTAATTACTATAAAGAAAATGGATTAGGGCCAGGAGTAAGCTTAGAAGCAGGCAAACCTTTGTGTAATGCAAAAGAAATGTGCTTTGGACTAGGTGTGGTTATGGAGACAGATGGAAATTAGAGAGTTTATTTGGAATACCCTTTGTAGATATAAACCAAAGGAATTGGGATTGAATCAAATGAGTGAAAGGGAGATGTTAGGGTGACTTCCAGACTTCTGGCATGGGCAAAAGACGAATAGAGATGTCATTTGCCAATAAGGGGACTCTGGGAAGGAGCCAATGTTAGATGGAAGGATGACAAAGGCGTTTAATTCAAGACACATTGAGTTTGAAGAGTCTGTGGGACATTTAAACAGGGACACAGCACAGATAATTGTATATATGGATCTGAAATTCAGAAGAGAAGTAGGAACTGGAGATGTAGGAGTGGGAGTTAGTGGCATGCAGTTGTCATTTAAAGGTTGCATAGAGGAGGAACAGTCGGTGAAGTGAGAGGAAAACCAGGAACATGTGGCATTATCAAAGCAAATACATCAAAAAAGAAGGGTGGCTAACTACATAGGATTCTGTTGAGATTTTAAGTAAGGGAAGGAACTAAAATGTGCCCATTGTATTTTGCAATACAAAAGCCATTAGTGACCTCATTAAGAACATTTAAAGGAACAGTAGTGTCAGAAGCCAGAGGAGAAAGAGCTTGGAAGAAATGTTATTGAGTAGGTGCAATCATTTCAAGATCAAATACTGAAATGACAGAGTTCATGATAACATAGTCAGAAAGTGAGGTTTAGAAAGAAGGGCATGCATATAAGTCAAGAATCAGGCACTCAACTTGAAGCCAGGGCAAACTACTACATCAAAGGAACAAAGAACAATTTAGAATAAAAAAAACCTTAGTAATTATTTGATCAAAACTTAACTCTAAGCCGGTCATGATGAGGCACACCTGTAATCCCAGTACTGGGGGGGCTGAGACAGAAGGATCACAGGTGTGAGGCCAGCATCAACAACTTAGTGAGGCCCTCAGCAACTTAGTAAGACCTTGTTTCAAAATAAAAAATAAAATAGAGCAGGGGGTGTAGCTCAGAGGTAGAATGCCCCTGGGTTCAATCCCCAGTGCCACAGGAAAGAAGAAGAAGAAGAACAACAACAACAACAACAAAAACAAAAATAGGAACAAACAAACAAAAATCTTAACTCTATGTATAAGTAAACTGATGCCTAGAAATGACCTTGTCAGGCAGTAGAATGACTGAGTCAGGTCAGAGCCCTGTTCCGATGCTGTACACTCCTCTTTCTGCTGTCTATGCTGCCTTCTGTGATCTACTTATTCTTGGTAAAAGACGCAGGAAGAGGAGTGTGGCTCAGTTGTCAGGCAGCGCCTGACATTCCCAACCGGAAGAAACTCATCGGAACAGACACGAGTGACCTATAACTCACAGCAGGCGAGCCAGGGTCAGAAATAATCAAGCCTCAGCCTCCTAATTTATCAGCACCTGAACATCCGCTCCTGTAGCTGCCTGTCTCTTCGAGTTGCTCAGGCACGAGCCGCACAGCTCTCCCTCCGTCCTCCAGTGGCAGGAGGACTTCATAAATGACATTTGATTATGCTCAACACAGCAGCCAGGGGCTGTACACTAACTTCAATAAAGACGGCCAACACTAGCGATCTTCATAAAACACAGGAGCCCGGGGGGAATGGAATCGAAATCTTAATGTAGAGATCCACTGCCACTAAGGCAAATGACAGCAAAATGCGAACAAATTGCAAAACCAATAATAATAAAATTCCTGCTTGCGCTGCCCATAAGGCATCAGCTCTTCAATATCACCCCCAGGGAGCAAAGCCAGCTCTCCATGGGGTCAGCGGAGCCTATTAGAAGCCTGCTTGCTGGGCCTCTCAGCTGGAACCCAGGGTTGCTGAAATAGC
This sequence comes from Glis glis, assembly GCA_004027185.1. NCBI lineage: Eukaryota > Metazoa > Chordata > Mammalia > Rodentia > Gliridae > Glis > Glis glis. The sequence goes on along the minus strand of PVJS01002907.1, from coordinate 26,393 downwards.
TTTGTGTTCAATTGAGTTCCAGTCCTCTAATCCTGCTCTTCTGCCTGAGGGAAAGCATAGGCAAATTTAGCTTTATTCCCAGGCCAGGATTTTTTTTTCCTTGAGACCCATGAATCTTGGTTTTTCTTTCTTCATCTTCTTTATTTTTATTTCTCAATTATGGCCAAGTCTTGAATAAAATTGTAGAATTTCTATGCTAGAAGAAGCCATAGAGATCACTGAGCCCCCCACCCCATGCCCAACTCTATATTCACATCACCTAAGACCCAGAGAAATGGAAACATTCGTCCCAAGTCACAGCACTTGGTGACAGTGCTTGAATTGGAATCTGGGGCTCTACGTGCACAGTCACCGCTCCCAGGCAGAAGCGGTGAAGGGGAGCTTACTATTAAATAAGGAACTAAATATAAATGCCCCCCCATTCTAGGGGTGTCACAGCACTTACCTCAGGGGAAAATATATTATTTTGTTTAGGAACACAGCTTTAATGCTTTTTTTGTTGTGTGATCATAAAAGGCACAGCCTTGGGTCTCATCTAAAATGTGGACATTAGTTGTCTATAAAAACTACATAAAGTAAAAGTGTATTCTCCCTGGGGCCAGAGAGATGGCTGTGATGTGTTCTGACTGGGAGAGTGGTGAGATAGATTTCCTCAGGAGTAGAGTTCGTGTGGGTTCTTCGCATGTGGCTAGGATAGAGAATGGATTAAACTGGCTGTGGAGTCTGCGGGTCCCAACAAGGAGGACAGCAAGGGACCCCTTGCAGTGGAAGTGGCTGCAGACCTTTACTGGTCAGAATAGCTGATATCCCCTTAACGGCATTCCAATTGACCTTTTGTGAAAAGGCTTGTTTCATAGCAGAGCATGACAGTAGTGGTGCTGCGTGAAAGGCAAACTGAGCAAGTAGGCCTCCGTGCAGTGAAGAGGAGGGCAGCCTTCCTCACACCCCCTTTCTCCAAGAACTGGAGGCCTGGAAGTGGGAGCAGGATCACAGGAAAAGAGAACTGCACCCCAGCTTTCTGATGAGCTGGTGGAGGCTCCAGGGAGCATGGGCAGCCGGGGGAGCAAGGGTGGACTGACTTGACCCCTGACCAACCTGCTGGGTAGGGGAGCGCTGGAGGGGGTCACAGGCAAAGGAGGAGAAACCAGACTCTACTCTGTCAAACTAGAGACCAGGAAGATAGGAAATGTCAGACATGACCCTGGCTTTGGTGCTTATGTTAGTCATTTAACTTTACTAAACTCACTGTTCTCATGTTAAACTGGTTCAGTTATATTTATTCAAGTTATTGCTCTAACTTACTTTTAAATTTTCATATGCTAATATTTTAAGTTTTAATTTATTTTTTACTTTTATGGTGCTACTATTTTTTAGATTTTAATTTATTTTTTCTTTTTGTAGTGCTGGGGATCTAACCCAGGGCCTTACATGTGCTAGGCAAGTACTTTGCCACTGAGCTACACCCCTAGCCCCATGTGATAATATTTTAAGGTGTCATAGAAAGAACATGCAATTATCTAGCTCTCTTTCTTAATATTTCTGCTACATGAGCAATCTCAACTTCAAATCCTAATTAATAGTTTTAAAATTTTAATTTATTTTTATTTTTTGTGGTGTGGGGATCCAGCCAGGGCCTCACATGTGTTATGCAAGCACTCTACCCCTAAGCCATACCCCCAGCCTTATGTGATAATACTTTAAAGTGTCACTGAATGAACATGTTATTATCTAGTTCTTTTTTTGAGGGTGGTACCTCTGAGCTAGCCCCCCCCCCCCCGGCCTTTTTGAAACAGGATCTTGCTAGGTTGCCGAGAGTCTCACTAAGTAGCTGAGGCTGGTCGCGAACCTGCGATCCTCCTGTTTCAGCCTCCCAAGTACTGGGATTACAAGCATGCACCACCACACCCAGCCTAGCTCTCCTAATATTTCTGGTACATGGGCAACCTCAACCTCAAATCCAGTCTCTGACAGTATGAGTGTAATGACTCCATCACCTCTGAGCTCTGGACCACAATCCAATTGTTCAACTGCAGGATCATTTCAAAGAGCAGATGAGCAAAGGGGTTAAGTATGGAGAGGATTCCAGTCCCACTCTTCCTCAAAAACCTGGCACCTCTCTTCATTTTTAATCTCCCTTTCTACTTAGGATTTCAGAATGAAAAGTTGAAATCTCCCCTCTTCTGCATTTTGAAGTTAAGATCCTGGACATTTCCACAGTGTAAAAAAATGGAGAACAAAAGCAAAACCATTGTAATCACTGGACACTGGCCCATGGTCAAAGGCAGTAGGGAACATAGAAAGATGAATATGAAAAACAGAGTCAGAGAGAGTACCAACCTTTCCCTGGGGGGTTCTCTGGAGCATGTGGGAAAACACCAATATGTATTTTGAGCTGTGTACATCTCATTTCACTGTTTAAAGGAAAATAGTAAGCCCAGGCCACAAGAGGCCCAAACAGAGAGAAGGGGCCTTGGGGTATGCACACACTCAATACTGTGACCTTCTCAAATATAAACATTCCGGAGATGAATAGTTTATGACTTCTGCTAGTGCTTGAGATAGCTTCATAAATGAATGAATTAGGTTTGGCCACAGTAAATACCAACTGTACAAAATTTGCAAGGCCAGCAGAGAAAAAAAAAAACAGGAAAGGGAGGCTGGTAGATGGCATTATAAGAAATGTGATTATTTCTCATTTGTAGCTTATACAATGTATATTAATTTTTATTCTGTAGTTTGTGTTTAAAGAAAGAAAAGGATTCTTGCTCTTCATAGCTGATACCACATGTTGTCTACCAATAACCCTTTCTCTCCATTTTCCTTAGAAGTAATGCAACCCTGACTGTCTAGGGTGACAGTGAGTTCAGTTATTTCCCAGCCCCTCTTTGCACATAGGAGTGGCCGAATGGAAAAGTTCTGGCCAGCGAAATGTAAATGAGTCACTGGATGGTAGTTATGGGAAGGGTCTTATGGAGGACTACAGAGTAATATGGCTGTTGCATATTTCTGCTTGTTCACTATTTTTCTACCCTCTTCTAGGAATTGAAACTGACCATGAGGACAACAGCAAAGACCTGCTGGTGTCCTTGAGTCATTGTACCCCTCTCTGGACTTGTTTTGTATAATAAAATGAACCCCTTATTGTCTTTGTGAACCTTACTGTCGTTGTGAATTTGTCTGTTGAAACCAAAAGCAATTCTAAATAAAACAGTGGTAATTTTTAATTTCAAGGTGCATAGAGAGAGAAGTCAAAACAAGTACCCAACACAGCAAGTTCCCCATCATTTCCTGTGAGGATGCACAGATGGACAGTTGCTGGAGGCTGAGATTCTCATTGTCACTGAGCACCCTCAGTCCAAGGCAGCCATACTAGGGTGTGGGATAGGGGAGAGATAAACTATTCCTGGATCTTTACTGCAAATCTTTGCTTGAATTAGAGGAGCAAGTGGACTGTGGGTTTCCCAGATCACCTCCAAAGTGATACAGTGTATAACACACAGGATACAATCCACACATGGGCTAAGACCCCAAGCTGGAGCCTTGTCAATCATCAGTAGAGAATATTGCAGAAAGATAGTCACACCCTTCTGATAGCAGCTTGCTGTGCACCGTTAGGTGTTGCCATGCTAGGCATTTAACAGGTACTCCACAAAATTTCGTGAGGTGGGATAGAATTCAGAAGACTGTAGAATTGTCCAGACAAATTGCCAAACCATGGATATCTATATATGAAACCAGGACACTAAAGCCTCAAGGATACCCCATTTCATGGAGTCAATTTCTGGACCGATGTTGACATTAACTATTCTTCCTAGAGGGCAAAGCTGCAGTCAGATTGGTGGCATCTCCACCTTAACACAGGAGAAGGCGACTGGTGTGAATTTTTTGAATTAGCGTGAAGTAGCACATAGCTATATGAAAGGAATATCAGACAACTCATATAAACATAAGTACTACCGAGATTTGAAGGAGAGAGATATTAAGTTTGGACTGTGAAAAAGCCCAAAGGAAGCATGCCAGGCACATGGAAAAATATTTTGTAAAGTGAATCGAAGCCCCCTCCCTTCTTCACCTAATGTCTATTCTCCCCCTATCAAGTTGCATATCTGCCTTGTCCATTTTTAATTAGTACAGCTCAGATTTCCTTAAAAGGTGAAAGTTATTGGCAATTTTTTGTTGCCACCAATTACAGGCAGAGCAACCCCATTGTGCAACAAAGAAAATACCAGCAGTTGAGTAGCTAAGGAAGGCATTTGTTGGTAAAGGAAGCACAGCAATTGTGGAAAGCTTTTATGAGCTTTCTGAAACCCTCTGGAAAGTGATGCTCTCCTGGCTGTTAAAGCTCATCCTGAATGACGAGGAGAAGGTAAATACACTAACAAATTGTTCTCCAAATGTGGCTGCAAGGTGACTTTTTTTTCAAAGGAAGCATATTGGAGATAAAAATGAGGCGACCTTTTAATGTTCTTCTCCCAGTCAAGTTATTATGACTTGCTGTATAACAAAAAAAAAAAAAAAAAAACACCAGAGGTAGTGTCCCCGGGCGACTTCCCTAATGTTGCCCCCAGAAATCTAATTTGTAGATCTGATGGAGACCCACTGGAAAGGGCAGCCACCATCTGAACAACCCCCATTCTCTGAGACCTTCGCATGCACACACACACACACACACACACACACAAAAAAAAAAAGGAATTAAAATTGATTTTCAATGTTTTGGCAGCCACAGGAGACTCAAGTCCCTCCAGCAGCATTCCCAGAGAAGACATTACTTATCAGAGCTGGTCAGCATCAGCGATCTCTCAGATAAATTATTTATATGGGGAACTAATAAAATAATGGAGTACTTCAGAGGATGGTAATAAACAGGCAGAGCCAGGGCCTCCTGGGGACACTCAACAAAGACTTGAAATCTATAGCTTGGGTGCACTACTTCTCTTTAGCTCCGCTCTGTCCCACTCCCTCCCCTCACCCCTGGGATGCCATCCCCTGACTGTACCTTCTTGTACTTGAAACTTGCATAAATCCTACCCATACTTTAATGACCAGCTCGGTTCTTTATTCATGTAGCTTTTCCTGCAGCTCCAAACTTAATGTTTCTACCTCAAATCTCAGTAGTACTTATGACTTGTCCGATACCCCTTTTATATAGCCATGTGCTACCCCTTGGATTACTATTTTGTATATTGTTTGACTGATGATTATTAGAGTGTCAGCTCAGTAGAGGCAGGGGCCTATTGATCAGGCTCTGAATTTTGAACTATGTAAAAAACATTGTTACACATCTTTTATTTTATTTTTATTTCTTAGGGTGAGCATAATGGGTTTTATTGAGTGGGCTCACCAGGAGGGTCACAGAGCTGGCTGGTTTGTGAGCAGAAAGGGAAAAATGGCAAGTCTGCCGCATGGTATATTTTAATACTGTCCAGAAACCTCACCCCTCCTCATGCATAGTAATTTGGGGCGGCTACAGCTTAGTGGGACTGCGCTAAATTCACCATATTGGAATTTCCTGCTGGAGTCTAAAGCTGCAATGTAATGGGCTGGAAGTCTCTGACCACAGCTGGGTGGGACAATCTCCATATCTCTTCCAGGAAGTCTCCCTGTCCCATTTCTCTTCCTGCTCTGCTCATCTCTGGCTAACTACCTAACATTCCCTCAAGAGCTAGAAGCCCTGAAATCATTTAGGAAACAGGGACTGTCTTCTGTAGCTTCTTCAAGTTGGACAGGGACATAGACATGTCAGGACCTCTTGCTCTTGCTCCCTGTCAGGGCAAGGCCTGTTGGGACAGAACAAGCTACTGGAAGGCAGGTTGGTTCAGGGGTCCCCACAGTAGTTGCTGTTCACTGTAGAGAGGGGTTAGTAGTCTGTTCCAAGTCCCATTTGATGTTTAATAGCCTGACCTGATCTGTTAACATAAAAACAGTAATCTTCCAGAAACATAAGGCATACTCCCCCTCTGGCAGCCATAATCATGTCCAGTGCTCATCTGTTTTGGAGAACAACTCTCTTGAGAGAGTCACCCTGTCCACTGGTTATGCATCTTTTAGTTGCATACATTTGCTGACTCACCTCCAGGACAAGACTCCCCTCAAAGAATCATTTATTCTATTGTGTGGATGGAAGGTCTAGATATATTGGATTTTTGTGGCAATTTCAAAAGCACAAATTATTTTAGTTTTGAGGACATATACAAACTATGCCCCCAAAAGAAAAATACCAGATTATTCCAGAGGAAATTAGCCAAGATCAGGGGAGTCTCTGACAGCATTTAATGTTTGAAAAATCATCCTTTCTACAGATTTTTTTGTTCCAAAAACATCATTGCTGCCTTTGAGTCAATAGTATGGCATGAAAGAGAGAGGGTCCTACAGGCAGGAAAGGGATAATGGTATCTAAGTGGAGCTTCATCTTAGCCCAAAGGAAGGCTGGTTCCTTTGTTTAATGTCAGTGGTGGCTGGCTGTCTGAATCCTGGCCTCTTAACTATGGGTCTTTGCACAGCAGAACTCTTTCAGAAAATTTTCAATTCTTACAAGCAGTTATAAACCTTCTTGTGGAGCCTTGAGCTAGCCTCCCTCCTGAGTTTTCCCATCTTCTTTTCCTGTTCAGGAAATCCCAAAGCAGTGGGTGAAAGCAGGTTCTCAGACACCTTAGGTTCTATCATGTCCTCCCTCCCTCCATCTCTCTAGAACTGCCCCAGAAAATTAGAGTTGTGCAGTTCTCCACCCATGAGTTTTGTCTTTCTTTAGATACTAGTAGTTCCTATGATTTCATATGTAAGTTTGTTGGTGCCTGGTACCAGAAAATCAATGGCATCCAAAAATACACGTTGAATTCCAAGAAATGTAGTAGATTCCTACTTAGGATTTCAAATTGGGGAAAAGGAAAAAGATAGTCTTTGACAATGAAAGCAATAAAATATTAGAGAATTTTATAGTTTCTCTCTAGAACTACTTCCTCCTCCTCTTCTTCTTCTTCTTCTTCTTCTTCTTCTTCTTCTTCTTCTCCTCCTCCTCCTCCTCCTCTTCCTCCTCCTTGTACTGGGGATTGAGCCCAGGAGCATTCTACCTCTCAGCTACAATCCCAGCCCTTTTTATTTTTCATTTTGAAACAGGGTCTTGCTAGGTTCCTGAGAGTCTTGCTAAGTTGATGAGGCTGGTATCTAACCTGTGATACTCCTGTCTCAGCCTCCAAAGTACTGGGATTACAGGTGTATTCCACCATGCCTGGCTTTTCTCTAGAACTTTTAAAAGAAGAAACAATAGCTTTGGGTCTAGAACAGTTTCAAGGAAATCTTTCTTGAAAGCAAAAAGAATCAGAAAGCTCAATTCTTCTTCCTCTTATTTATCTGTGCAAAGAAAAGCAGGATAATTTCCATTTGGATAAATTATACTTTGGGGCAATGGGAAGTTGGTTTGCTTCTACTAACCACGAAACGACAGTCCAATCTTCTCACCATTTTTCTAGTATAGCACAGAAAGTGGTAAGAAATGATTATCTGGCAATTCTTTCACAAGTTGGGTCCAAGGAAGAGAATCTCTTATTACTTAAAAGTTCTGCCTGGGGGTGGGTTTCAAATCCTTGGGTGATCCTATGTGATTTACAAAGTACAAAATAATCACACAGTTTGTGCTGCCATGAAAATAATGGGATAGACTAGGAATGATCATATAACACCAACTAGTTGACATTTTCATGGTTGGTATTTTATGGACAGAGCTTCTCAGTATTTCTAGAAAAAGTACACCCTCAAGGACAAGTGAGAAGATTATGGCTAAGTAGCCCCAACTGTGACCCTGACTTAGGTTTGGAATATCATTTCCACAGGAATAGAATGGCTCAGATGCACTCTGGGTTTAGTTCTTGTGGGTTGAGATCTAAGTCACAAGCATTCTTTCACAACGACTAGAAGATTCTTTCATTTTTGCAATAGTTTAGGGTTTCATTAATTTGGCACATAATATTAAGTGGCCTCCATATACCAAGCATTATACCATACATAGAAAGCATAGTAGGAAGCAAGGCGATTATGGTATCTGCCTTTACTGAACCCATATCCTACGTGGAGGGAAGGTCTTAACTATAAAGGGGGGGTCCTCAATCATGCTCTGTATCTAGTGCTATGAGAGCAGTAAGTAAAGATACGTGATCATGAGAAACTGGGAGAGGGCTTTTTTTGAGCAGATTGAACATGGATGACAATCAAGGATGCTAGCGTTTAAACTTAAGCTTAATGGGTAGGAATAGCCAGCTAGGCCAAGAGCAGCAGGTTCACCGGAGTACCTGGGCAGCACTGCTCATCCTCCCCCTCTCCTGACCACTGGCTAACACAGGTGTGTGCATGTGGGGTGGGAACCACGGCCTTCTCTTGTAGATGGTTAGAACTTCCAGGGTAAGAGCAGAGGAGAACCCTGGCTGGGTGGTTATTATGAATAATGGATGTTGATTTGAAAGGATTTTAGGGGAGTAGAGGATCCTAGAGGAAAAAGAAAGTCATCAGTAGTACTAATACAATATTGGGGGGAAAAACAGGTAAAATGTGGGGAACGCAAAGACCAGTCACAACAGCTTAACTAAGGCTTCCAAACTTCCAGGTACAAGTCAGACCCAGTGCTTGCTCAGTGCAAGGGATGCGTGCATTTTCCCATTCTCTGTGTGTGTCTTTAATGAAGGGGTGGTGGGTAACAGGTGAGTAAAAGGACAGGAAACTGGAGCACGCATGCTCTATTTAAAGGGAATGTCGTTACTGAGCTCCCAGAGACTTAGGAGTGCTGCCTAGTGTTGTCATATGTCATAATTTTTCAAGGCAAGTCAAATATCTGAATATTTGTGTGAAATTTACTCATTTCTATATGTTAACAACTAATGACAAAAACACTGTGGACTAAAAAATACTTTGTGGATGGTATAAGCTGCCTGTTGCAGTATCAGCTCAGGTCTGAAAGCAATGTGGAGGTAAGAAGAGGATCTATCGCTCCCACTGTTGTCTCCCCCAACCCAACTCAACACGCAGTGCCTGGTACCCAGGTGTCTCTAATACACACAGGCAATTGGATACCTGTGCACGGCTTCCTCTAATCACTGTCACCCCTAGATCGTCCAAACATACACAGTGTTCCATTGTCTAAAGTCTTATAAGACATTAGTTTAACAAAAGGGAGTCATCATAATTAATTGTTTTTTTTTTTCCTTTTTAGAGAAAGAAATTCTAGTATCTAATTCCACTCAAACTCAATCACATACCCAAATACTCTCAGACCTCTGGGAATCAGACTGAGCTTTCTAATGGATTCAGGCCTTTTCTTTAAAGCAGCTACCAAGATGCAGTTACTTTCCTCCCCAGTCTGTTATCTCAGAGTGTTTTTACCAAACATCTAATTAATTAACCTTAATTAATTGGAATGTAAAATCGCTTTCCAAATCCACATTAATGTAAAGCTGTCCTCTCTCGCTGGTAGGAAGATGCAGTAGAAAGTCCTGTATTACCATTGAGAACATAATATTCTTACAGCAAATTCTCCCGAAGACTATGAAATTGTTCAAAGAGAAAATCAGGAGAAATTGTCTCTATCAAGTGGCACAAAGCTATTTAGATAGAATTACTTTGTCAAGCCAGCTTTGAGCTAAGTTATTCTTTTGTAAGATTTCTTTTTTGCTTTGAGCATTTCTTTTTTTTAAATCTCCCCACCCCCCATTCTTGTAAAAAAAATCAATATTTTCTGGAAGAACAGAGATGAGAGCCTTTGGAGAACTCTACCTCTTGTTTGCTGCAAAAACATTAATAAATGTCACTAGCAAAGTTGGGTACCAGGGGAAACTGGATGACCTCATGAATATATTTTCTAAAGAGCTTAAAATGTCCATCTTGTATATTATTCCTCCCTTAAAGAGTCTAAGAGCTATTGATCCCTTCGACTGCTGCAAAAAGCAATTTAAATGCACCAAATGCTCTAAGTATGTATGTGTGGACAGAGCTGTGCCTGTTCAATATGGCTTCTAAATGTCCCCTTTCTCAATGTGGAGAGCCAGGCTGCAGTAAAGGATGCCCTATAGTAGGGTAGATGGTATCACTGAGTCTATTAGAGCAAAATAAGAGGAAATTAGTGCTGCCTTTGCTTAAAATGTTATCATTTTATAGCCCTGTTAAGATGTGTCTGTTGATAGAAATTGATTTTTTTATTCATTGACTACCATTTCGGGGCTGCCCCCTGGTTTTCTAAAGGGGCAATTGTCAGACACCACTAGCCATTGTCCCTAATCTACATGCACTCAATGACAGATATAGTGTTCCAGAGCTGCACATAGCATAAGGAGTGACATGAAGAAGAAACTATGGACAGAGACCCAGGTATTATGGGATATTTTTTGAGGGGAGGTTCTGAGTATTGAACACAGGGACATACTACCTTGGAGCTATACCCACAGCCCTTTTAATTTTTTTTTTTTAATTTGAAACAGAGTCTTGCTAGGTTGCTGAGAATCTCACTACATTGCCGAGTCCGGTCTCGAATCTTGGGTCCTCCTGTCTCAGCCTCCCAAGTACTAGAATTAGAGGTATGTGCCATCATGCCTGGTTTATTATGAGATATTAAGTGATACATTTTTATGGTTGCCAGAGGTCTTCTAGGGGATGTGGATCACCTACTTCTCCTGCTTGCTATAGTTCCCCCAATGATACAATGTCTCTTCCCTGTATCCAGGGGGTAGTGAGAAGGTAACTAATAAACATTCTCTGAGCTTAGGGGTATACTTTTTCAAAGTGAAGCAACTATAGGTCTAAGCCCACAATTTTCACGACAGAATGAATACTTTTATCCATCAAGAATTTCAAGGTGTTTGAAGTGATTAGTTATGACATTGTTTCTTCCACCTGAGAACCAATAAAAGCCTTCCATCAGCTTTCAGCCCAAGGAACAGGAGGCTTCTTTAATGATTGCTCCTTTCTTCATACTGAGGCATCATAAGTGCCCAGACACATGAATCATCAATTGGAAGTTTGGTCCCCAGTGTAGCAGTGTTAAGAGGTGGTGGGACCTTTAAGAAGCAAGGCCTGCTGGGAGGTCTTTAGGTCATTGGAGTTGCTGCCCTCAGGAGGGATTGTCGAACCCCTTCCTGTCTTGTGATGTGGCCTTTTCCTCTCACACATCCTCCCACCACTGCGATGCCATCTGCCATGAGGTCTTTATCATAGCTGAGCTGATGCTGGTGTCATTACCTCGAGCCTCTAGAACTATGAGCTAAATAAACCTTTTTTCTTCAGAATTCACCCAGGCGTGGGCAATTTGTGATAGCAATGGAAAAACTGACTAATCCAGATTTCATGGAGTTTCAAGTTTTTCTGTCTGCAAAATGGGGATTATCATAAAATGGTGAAGATGAACTATGCTATGTGAAAGCATTTTGTAAGCTATAAAAGGAAACATTCTATTTACAAGATAAGTTAGTCATAAGCAAATATTTTATCTTTAGGAAGAGTTTCCTACTGGTTTCATCTGGATCTCCCTCATGTGTTCCACAATCCATCATTGATCCTGGCTCAACCTCTTATTCTAAATTTTTCTCCTAAACTCTCTCACATCTACTAACTCTCCCCAGACCCCAGCCTGTGTATCAACACTCTTAAATGCTAATCTCTTCTTCAGCAGAGTGAAAATCCTTTGGTTCTGCCCAGATTCCATCTTACCACGCACATGTACTACTGTTCTGTAAACATTAGCAAAAGCAAACCTCGGGTCCATTCTATTCTACCCTAAACACATGGGTGTGTCCTACATTCTTTTAAAAAAAGATCCTGAGTTATTAGTCAACTAATTTTGCTCTCTACCTTTGAACCAGCCTCTGTCACAGGGCAGGTTCTTTCCTCCAATTTTGCTTTGCTGCCTTTCCATTTGCTGCAGTGTTGACAGGTTCTGAGGAGCAGCTGCACACCTGAGTAAAATCTCACGGGTAATATATTCAGGCTGGGCAAAGGTCACTCAGGCCACAGAAGTTCAATCCTGGGAAGGGCAATGCTTTTTTTTTTTCTTGGTATAAGGGCTTCTAGTCCTCTAATACACTAGTGGACACACCCAGCCCAAACACGTTTTGTTCCAGGTGACTGAGTGATACAGAAAACTGAGGCCGAGGCCTGGGGCGGGCGCAAAGGCCACCGAGGTGATGCCGAGGCCTGAGGCGGGCGCAGAGGCTGCCGGGGTGACACACTGGGACACCCAGGTCTGGTACCTGGCGCAGAGGCTGCCGAGGTGATGCTGAGGCCTGGGGTGGGCATGGAGTAGCTGGCCCAGGTGATATGGCAGGGGGAATCCAGCAATAAAGAAGAACAAAATAACAGCATTTGCAAGAAAATGGAAAGATCTGGAGAACATTATGTTAAGTGAGATTAGCCAATCACAAAAAAAGAAGGCACATATGTTTTCATTGATATGCACAATTTAGGGAGTAGTAGGGACACAAAAGGGACTCCAATGACAACAGAGAACCCTCAGTTGTGCAAGGGAAGGGGAAGGGTAAGAAAGAAGTGAATCTATGGAATTACTGTCATAAACAATGTGTATATATGAGATTATACCAACATCATTCTCAGTGCTACATGTCGGGGGGAAGGCGGGGGGGGACACCAAGAGCTGTGTGCATGTATGTTAACACCAAACTGATATTCATTGTGATGTGAGACTATAATGCACCAATAAAAACATAAAGAAAATAAAAATAAAAAAAAGAAAGAAAACTGAACACTCACAACTGCTCTGGCCCTGAGTGGTGAATGACAAGGATACAGCCAGGCCACTTGATATTCCGTCCTAGCATTCTGATGTTATTGACATCAAAAGAGTTGGATCTCCCATGGAGTCTTCTAATTTCATATTATTTATTAATTCATGAAAACATTTTTGAACATAGATATTTCTTTTCTAGGCTGCATTACTCCCATAGGGTAACCAATGATGAGCTACATTTCTAAACTGCCAAACCGATCGTGCTATTTCACTGCTTAAAAACGCCAATGGTTTGACATCAATACAAATAACTTCATGTATGCACAAAGGATTATTTGAATAGGTTCCATCATCAGATTTCCCCTTTTTCCTCCCCACCTCCCTCTCGAGATCCCCCCATTCCACTAATGTCTCCCCTCATTTATCTGAGGTCTTCTTTGTTTCCCAGTTTCTCTCTCGTTTCCACATATGAGTGAAAGCATATGGCCCTTCTCTTTCTGTGACATGCTGCTCTCACTAAGCATAATATTCTTGAGTTCCATCCATTTTCCTGCAAATGATATGATTGTGTTCTTTTTAATGGCTCAATAGAATTCCATTGAGTGTATCTACCATAATTTCATAATCCATTTGTCTGCTGATGGACACCTAGACTGGTTCCAAAAACTCTCTATGGGGTCGGGCGAACCGAAGGGAAACACAATGAATGCTGCGTGCATGTATGATAAATGTATTTGTCATTCTGAACCTCACTATGCTGTATAATTACAATGCACCAAAAACAAAACAACAAAATAAAAAAAAGTGGGTAAAACCTGTCCAGTGCCTGGAGGAGGAATTGGAGATCAGTCTATGTTTATAGCAAAGCACTGGCACAAAAGAATTGTTTAGTAAAACAAAACAATGAAAAACATAAGATTAAAACAAAATCACACACACATGCACAGACACACACACACACACACACACACACACACACACATACACACACACACCACAGCAATGGCTCTTTCATCCATCAACCTCTTAGTTTTGCTTCCGGCAACTCCTCACACCTGGACCGGATCTCACCTTTCAGGTCCACCTTTAGTATCTCCCATATCCCTTAAAAGGCCACCTGTCTTCATCTCCTCATAATTTTCTCATGCTTTTCTTCTGTGTCTGAAATGTTCTTTTGTACCTTGCCTGATGATGTCATCACAATCACTCTTCAGAGTTCAGATCAAATGTTACTTCCACTGTAAAGTCCAGTGACCCCTCTTCCTCATTACCACATACTTGCCGTACCATATCATACCTATTTAACTAGAGCCCTCTCTCTTCAGCATAATTTTCCATTAAGGACAGAGCCACATCTTATTTATCTGGGGATTCCAAGAGTCTACTTGAATGCTTGGCACATGGCAGCTGCCCAATAAGTCCTCAGGAAAATAAATAATGAGGAATCAAATATTGACAAGCACCGACTCTCCCTGGTTCCAATTTTACTTTTTTAAGATTCAAGAGGTGGCTCCTACCTCACATCTCTACACTTTACAGTTGGTGGGTACTTTATGTGACAAACCATTTTTCACACTCTGTAGTCTTTTAAAGGATTCAAAGCACATACCCTCTCAACTTCACTCTTTCCAGATGGTTCTAATCTTTCTGATTCATTTTCATACATTGCATCCTGTTGATAATTTTAGTTGTTTTCTCTGGAGTTTTGCAGTGTTACTTCATCGTTTATAAAAATGAGGACAGGTTAGGCAGCCTGAGCTGAATTCAGGATTCCACGGGTGGAAGATTTATGGTTTGTACAAGGGCACAGCAATGTTTTCTGTCTTATTACAATATCTTCTTGCCCCTAAAGGCCATGGGCTCTCTTCAGGGAATGGGAACAATTGTTTTCTGGATTCCCTTACCAAATTCTCATGATCGTGCAGAGCCCAGTGCCCTTTAAATATAGATGGATTCATTTCCCGCTGAACTAATTGCCTTATTCTTGTTCATATCAAAATGTACCTCCACCTTCCCACCTCCTCCTGGTTTCTCCTAATGTCATTCAGAAGTTCACCATAAGAGTTTTCTCTTCCCATATGAAGAAACTCTATCTTGATAATCTACAAACTTGGAGATTTAACTAGCTACTTCCTCTTCTACTTCATGGGCTAAAATTTTAAATAAGAGTGATGAAGAGACTAATATCTTGGTGATCCTACTATTAACATTCCATCACAGGATGCCTGTATACTTGAATACATTCAGTTTTGGATCTTTTCCAGTTTCCTATCTTTGAAGAAAAAAGATCTCTTTAATTCCGCAATGTTTTTTAGAAAGAAAAAAAATCATTTAGTGTATAATTTAGTTGAAGGCTTTTTGGAAGTAGAAATAATTGCAACTCTTAATCTTATTTTACTAAGTTCTAATTTATTCTTTCAGAAACACCACAAGAATCAAGTAGCTGGGCCAAACTGGATAAAGAGTAGATCTAGCTACCAGTTGTATCTAAAAATACACTAATCTGTGGGAAAGTCAGAGAAAAAGAACAGGGAGAGGGCAACAGAGCTAGGAGGCCCAGCACTTGTAGAGAATAGAGACAGGGAGTGGGGTTGGTTAGAAACAAATAATGTAGATAAAGGTCCCAGGGAGACAAGTGCCCATGGGTCCAAGGCTGATGGGAATGAACAAATAGCCAAAAGATAGGAGGTAGATATAGGAGGTGGGAAGGAAGGTCCTTCAATAATGGTTATTCTTAAGGGCTAGGAATTCATTTATTAGAACCTGCATCTGCCTTAGGTACAAGGATCTCTAAGGTTGACTGCTGAAAGTATAGATTTCTTTCTATTCCTTAAAGATTTTTAAAATTGGTACATTGTACTTATACATGATGGTGGAATTTGTTGTGACATATTCATACATACACATAACATAATTAAGTATGGTTCTCTCCCTGCTAAACTGTGCTACCCTATTTTAAATTTGCTTCATTATCTGTTAAGTGGTTTTACCTTTTATTATCCGACCAATAAATGCTTACAAAATATTTATAATTTGTAGGTCCTTGCAGAAAAACAAAAGAGATGAAGATAATGAAATTCTTGCCTCCATTGTATGATATATATATTTACAACCTAGCAGGGAGAATAAAACAACCATAAAAGTTGAGTATAAGATAGAACAGAATAAATGCCATGTTAAAGGCAAAAAAAAAATATTCTGTATACTGGCATTTCTGTTTAGAAAGTCCTTCCTATTATTACCATTTCTGATTGTCAACATATGGCTTAACTTTCCCCACCAACACAAATGCCACCCATCCTACGAAATTTTCTCTGATTGCCTTCCTTCAGAGTCTTTTGTTTATACCTTCCTTATGGCATGCTATGTTCTAGGTAATCATAAGGATCCTAATTTCCATATATCCTTGTTATTTTTGGACAGTTCCCACTTTATATAAATATGAATTTAATACTGTATGGCTTAATATTTAAATCTGGCCACTTGTTAGAGTACCTATTCTGACCCTGTTCTTTGTTTTGGATAATCTGGTCATCATGACTAGAGTCAAGGTGGAGTTCATATTTAGCTAATGGGACTGGCTTCCATTCTGAGTGATTGGAAATCTACTCTGATTGGAAAGACCCCATGGCATATAAGTTATTAAGTATGTTGAATATTACTGTAGGCATAGAATAGTCATGGCAATGTGGATTGGATTCAGAAAAGTAGGAACCTATACACTAGTTAGAGAACAGGAGATTTGAAGGGCACTGTAGTACCATCAGTGGTTTCCATACATGTGTGCCTCAGTAAACGATTCAATGGTTTGCAACTTCAAAAACTCCTCCTTATCAATGCAGCCATTCTTTTGTATTTACATTTGTTCATCATTCAATTATTCAACAAATACTGAACACCTTTGTGACAGAGGTTTTCTAAAAGCCATTTCTTGTTCCTGGTCATAGCTCTATAATTTTCTGCTTCCTTCACAATTAGGTGTGTCCAGGTGACTAGACTGCTATGATATGACTGGGATGGAGAGGCACCGAGAGACCTTGAAAACGGAATGTTTAATGTGGCAAAGTGATCCTCATCCTGAATCATGAACAACTGAGGACCAGGGTGCCCTTCCTTCCCACCTCACCAAACTGCCACCATTAGTGAGCAAAGATTAAGCTTCTGTTTTATTAAGCCACAAAGTGTTTGGATCTATTTCTTAAGGAAGCCTAGAAATATATAAATTAGGATAAGCTAGGTTATAATGTGATTTTAAAAAAAGACTCACCTGTTTAAACCACAAATGTTTACTTCTTACTCATGCTACTTGACCATTGCGGGTTGGCTGAAGAATCTTCTCTCACACCAAGTTAACTTTGTCACCCTCCCTCTGGGTCCTAGCCTAGTGAAACAGCCACTGGTTTATTGCTGGTCAGCCTGGCTGAGCAAAAGGAGCTTGGAGAATCTTACATCAGGCATTAAACAACCAGCTAAAGCCTTATACGCATCACTCCAACACACAACTCATTTGTCAGACATCCATGGGTCAGAATTTGTCACATGGCCCCAGTCAAGGCCAGGAAGAACAGTCCTACCATGTCCTGGAAGCTGGACAGCTAGAATTCAGAGTACCATTAAAGACCACCTCACTGTCTAACTTATCTAAAACAGTCTGCTATGTGCTAGACTCTATGCTAGACATTGATATTTATAGATAAATACATCATAGTTCCAATTTTTTAAATTTTACAATAAATTTTCTTCTGAATATTTGGGTGGATATCATCTGGATTTGGTGATTGTCTATATTTTGAAACAGAGAGTGCATGTATTATTAATTAACTCACTTATTCCATCAGTAATATTTATTAAGTATCCATTTGATTTATATAATATATAATATACTTGGCCTGGGAGCTATGGGGGACACAATGATAAAGGTGACATGGATTTTGCCCCCAAAGAAGTCAGAATGAAGGAAATAGTTTGTTCTCATACCCCCAAGCTATCACCATTAAATATCTCTCTGGCCATGTTCTCAATAAAACTAAGGAAGATTTTTCATTTTGTCACATTGCGGTTGCCATATGAGAATTGAGTGTTCAGCTGGAAGAGTGGCTGTCCTATCCCTCAGGGCATCAGAAGAGCTCCCTGTGGATCCTCTCCCATTTGGTTAGATCTTCACTCATTTTGAAGTGCTGTGAACCCGTCTACACATGCCATGGGCCTCCATAAATATACTGGAGAAACAAACAACAGGGCAAGGAGAGAAAGTGATGTATTCTACTCCAGCTCACCCTTCTTCAGCTTCCCAGGGTCTATTATTTTCTGAAAGGTAATAGAGAACTGGTTTATTAACTGTGTCTTATGATGCCAAAGGATTAAGAGGAAGATGCTCCAGGGATAGTCCCAACAAGAATCTCCAAGCCTTCTATCTAAACTTCAACCAGACAGCTTCACTTTTGACTGACTTATGTAATGGAATTATGCATATGATTTTCTTATTAGAAATGTTTCATTTCAGCTGGGCATGGTGGCCCATACCTGTAATCCCAGTACTTGGAAGGGTGAGAAGTAAGATCACAGGTTCGGGGCCAGACTTAGCAACCTATCAAGAACCTTAGCAACCTAGCAAGACTCTGTTTCAAAAAACAAAAAGTGCTGGGGGTTATCTTGGAGGTAAATGCCCCTGGGCTTACCAAAAAAAAAAAGGAAAGAAAAATTTTTGGAAAAGATTAGATAATCTAATGAGTTGCTCTTTCAAAGCATTGCTGGGAGCCCAAGAGAATTAGCAAATCACTTCCCTAACAAATTTCAGACTCTGAAATTTGGACTTGAAATCATCCAGCTTCTTTGGAGAGACCAGATTTGGTCTATGGTTCACTATGTCATTTGGAAAGTACACAAAATCTCACACTAGTCTCTGTCGCCTGTAGACCATGCATTTCCAACAGGAGGTATTTATCTCCATGCCTTGCAAACTGTAGATGATCAAGGGAGTGTTTGTAGAACCAAGGGAAAATTTGGAATTAATCTTCCATATAATGGGTATGGAAAACAAAGTTCAGAGTGGTGAAGGTTTTGGCTCAAGGTCAGACAGTAGAAACAAAGGCAAGATTAAGAGAAAACTCTAGGACTTTTTACACTGAATTATGTCATGTTGACTCCAAAACAGCAATAAAAATGTCCACACTCCGCATCTCGCTTCCTATCCTTTGCTCTGTCTCTCTGCCCATCCTAATGACATAACACAGAACTGGTCCAACTTCCCATTCAAATGATCAATGATCTTGTCTTTCTGCTATTTCTGTTAGTTCAAGATATGAAAGAAGTCTTTCTCTTTTGCCCTCCTTTTCTCTCTCTTGCCCCCACCAGGACAGGGGGAGATTGACCAGTCCCAGTACCTATGGGCGTGCTGAACAGAGGAAGGCAATTTAAGAAGGACAAACTGTGCTAGGGTTGGATTGTTCTAATTTCTCCTTCCTCTGTGCCTTTCTTTTCTTTTTTTGGATCACCGATGATGTTATTTATGAAATGCCAGTATGTTTCTCTTTTTAATTAAAAGGAGAAAAAAAATCAGTCTTGTATAAGAACAAGACTGATGACTCAACAGGACCGCTCTGTGCCAAATGACTTTCTGTAATTGCATCTGTACCAGTGTTTCTTACAGAAAGAGGCTTTTGGAAGCACGGTGAGGCTGCTCCCCAGGATGCCTACCTGCCCATGTGGCTGGTTCCTAATGCAGCCCAGGGTGCCTGATAGGTCCATCGTCATGAACTCTGACCTGGCGAACCCAAACTGATCAGATCTTGCTTGTCTGTGGGGGTGGGGTGGGGAGATGAGCTAGAAAGATAATGCAATTTTGGTTGAATCATATTTTAGATCATTCTGATATCAGACTTTCCTGGCATTGTAATACAACAGAGGATCACTATTTTTAAGAATGTAAAATTACCTTGAAAGTTACCTGTTTTAACCCCTTCCATTACAGGTAAGGAAAGTGAGAACCAAATCAATTGGGCAAGGATTTATTGGCTTTCTACTAGAAGACATATGCACACCAAATGACTTTCAAAATTCCACATTTTTTTTTTTTTTTGGCGGTACTGGGGATTGAACCCAGGGGCGTTCTACCTCCGCGCTACACCCCCGGCCCTATTTTTTTATACTTTATTTTGAAACCAGGTCTCACGAAGTTGTGGAGGGCCTCACTAAGTAGAGAGAGAGAGAGAGAGAGAGAGAGAGAGAGAGAGAGAGAGAGCTGAGGCTGGCCGCGAACCCAGATCCTCCGGTCTCCGCCTCCCAAAGTACTGGGATTACAAGCATGCGCCACCACGCCTGGCTCCACAATTTATTTCTGATAGGCAGAATACAAATCTAAATGTCCTCACTCTCACACCAAGTCTTTCTTCCACTGTACAAATCCAAAGTCTGGGTTACTGTCACAACTATCTTGCTATCTAGAAATTTTATACTGGTTTGTGAGAGGACACATGTGGTGTGTGTTAACCCATTAAGTCCCAAGTTTTCAATTCTGCAAATATTTGAACAAAATTGAGACAGGTGCATTAAAATAGGTTGGGAATAATAATATATAGCTTATACATATTATAATAATTAATAGTACACTATAATTATTATAATATAATTATATTCTTCTTATAACTATAATGTAATTATATTTTATATTGTATAATTATATATTATATACTACATTTAAATTATTTAGATGTTGCACATCTGGGATGATGAGACAAATAGGTTATCTGTGTTCATGCAGCTAGGAGAGGTATATTGTGATCTAAATTGGAAGTAGTAAACACGGGAGACAGTACTTCAAAGTTAGAAAACATTCACTTTGGATTCAAACAGACCTCCTCATTCCTGGCCCTTTAACCTTTGATGCAACTGTGGCATAAGTTTCCTAATCATTTTGAGATTCACACTTTTCATATAAAAATGTACAATAAAACATGCTTCATGTTTACCTTTGATTGAGCCCATTCAGAGTGTATTACCCATGCATTTTATTTTCTTTTGTGTTGACATCTTGGGGCTTGGCTGGCCCTGGAGAGGGAGGGACTGTCCTGCTCATGACGACTTTCCATGACTACTCCCGTAGCCAACTTTTCTATCAAGCTGTCAATTCCTGGCTACTGTTCTCCTGTCCTGATCACCCCAGGTACAGGTACCAGACTCCTGGAACCCACTGAAATTATTCAAACTAGCCAATTCCAAGCCCTCTTACCCTGTCTTACCCATTCCTTCCAAAGGGAACCACAGTGAAGGCTCCTGCCTCTGTTTCTCCTTCTGCCTCCGGACCAGCCTTGGTGCTTCCCTGCACATCCCTCCATGGTGCAGCGTGTCCCTCCTCTTGGGATCTGTAACCAACTATCTTTTCAGTGGCACAGTGGCAGTTGTCTCCTGATCAGTTGGTCTCAGTATACTTGAATAATATGATAATTATAAATATAATAACATAATCTGCAGTTTAAATTACAGAGTGCTTGACAAAGCACCTTGTATGTAAAGGTTCTCAATAAAGTCCTTCAAATAGCATCATGTATTGATTGCCTACTATGTGTGAATTTCGTGGGTACACAGATATGAATAATACTTAGTTTTCTCTTTCAAGCAACCTAGCTAGAGTACTGAAAAATAACAACCTATCAGAAGTGGGAATGGGGGGGCATAGAAATTTTTCTATGACAAGTGGAGAATAGCAAAGATTTTCAATGGTGGGGCAAACACGGACTTAAATTCAGACTTTTTGGACCACTTGCCCAGGATTGACTTCCAGTAGGGTCCATGTCTTATTAAAGTGGGACTTTGGATTTTAACCTTGGCCCTGTCCACAGCCAGAGAAAACAGAGCATGCTCGATTGCCCCTATGATAGTCCCTGTTAACCTCTACCTGAAACTCTGGGACTTTGTTTGTGTGGTACTTAAGAGAAAATATTCATGTCTTTTTGGCCTCCGTTCTCCATTCCATATTCATTTATTTTCAATAAACAGTTTCAGATTCCTCATTTTCCCCCTAAAGCTTACAAATAAATTTTTCTGTCTTGCCTTTCTTGCTACATTTACATAAAAGCCACAATGAAAAATTTATAGCGGTAATGGAAATCTTGGGGAAAACAAAATGTTCCAAGAACAAAACCCTGCCTTAACCCTTTGCTAGGGAGCAGTGGGCACCAGGCTTCAGGGCCCTCAGAATGGACAACTACATGGGAAGAAGACACACCTGGAGATAGTCAGCGCACTTATAAAATGCTAATATTGAAATTGATTGGGGAGGGCCTCATGACTTTAGTCACCAAATTCTTCTAGTCCACATTCTTTTGTTATCATGAAGGAAACATGAATTTAATTGCCAAGTTTTGAAGGAGTTGTATAAATTCTATGAAAGTTTACTGCTTGGAAATATGAACAGGGTGAAGTACAGCTTACAATAAAATACAGCTTCATGGCAAATCTGAAGAGCAATATTTTACAAAGATTACAATTTTACCACTTTGAAATATATGGCATGTAAAATGAGAGACAAAATTATTCCTCCTTTCATCCAATGAACATTTAATGAGCATCTACTATCTGTGGGTCCTTCAGGATACAGAGAATTCAAAGCACCCCCTGCCTCCTGAGAATATCCAGCCTAGTGCTCATTAATAGAAAATTGATACTAATAAACCAAATAGGTTAAGTTACTAAAAATAGGTTTGTATTTTATAATGTAGCATAAACATGAAGCTGCTTGAGCACAGGAGAATTAATTTCTTGATGCCTAGAAGTTAGAAGAAATCTTTAATTTATGGCCTGTTCAGTTCATAAAGGTTTCTAAATTTAGGTTGAATCCCCTTCATTCATAGAGAGACAGGATTCAAGCCTTTGCCATCAATCCAATCACACACACGTTGACTACCATGACGGAACTGCTGCCAAGTCCACATTATGAAAGACAGACTCAATTAGGCTCTGTTGACATCTGTGACATTGTTAGCATTCAGGCCTTGAGAAGGACATAAGCAGTCTCTGTCATCTGGTTGCTTCAAACATTCCTTTCTTCTGGCAAGTGGGACAGGCAGATGTGATAATTTTGAAAACTCTAAAAAAGATATGAAGTGCTGGCTTCTAACTGCGCTGCCCCAAATAATCAAAAATATTTTAAACAGGTCAATGTTGAGGACTTTGCAGCCCAGTTGCCCCGATCTCTCATCTTTCCCTCTCTGTTCTCCCCCATCCAACTCCCAAATGTTTAATTCTGTGTTCTTTCATATAATCTGATGAATTATCTCACCTCACTGGTGATAAAGAGAGTTGCTCCCACCTAAAGGGGCAGCATATATAGGATGGGGCAGGATTTGAATGCTGTCCTTCCTCTTCTATGCCAGGAATCAACTACAGAGTGTACTAAGCAATAGACCAGATGGGCAGCTACCTAAGTGTCCAAGGGGCACTGAGACACTCCTAGAAATGCCAAAAGATGGATAAGTGTTATTTAACCACATACCTTTCTGAGATAATACCAAATATGGTTGGAAGGAAAGTGACTGAGACACTTGGGAGGAACACAGACAACAACAGTTGACACACAACCTCTAAGAAGAATGGATTCACTTGACTACAGAACTTTTTCTTTTGCTTTGTGTAGTATGCAGGCTGGGGACCACAGCTGACTTGTCCTGCACAATAGCAGACAGGCAGAGAGATACTGTCTTTAGTTTTACTTCTCCACACTCCCCAGTAGGGCATTCAGATTCTCCTATATGTAAATGTTGAGCAAATATTTTAAAACACTAGCCCCCTTGTTTCAATCTATCCTTAACCATAAATTGAACACGTGGGGCAGGGTAGTATTTCAGCATCCTCAAATCATGTAGATGACCATTATAACAACAACAACAACAATAACAACAACAACAATAACTATTATTTGCTGGTCCTCTCCTTGATATCACACAAAGCAATTTGGAGCAGAGAATCCAGATTTCAAATGCCTTACTTTAAGTCCCAGCTCTGTTATTTACTGGTTATATAAACTTGATCAAATTACCTAACTTCTATGTACCTCAGTTTCCTCATCTTTAAAGGTGAGCTAATAGTATACAACTCATAAGGTTGAGGATTGAGTTAGC
The DNA here is from genome assembly GCA_004027185.1 of Glis glis. Taxonomy (NCBI): domain Eukaryota; kingdom Metazoa; phylum Chordata; class Mammalia; order Rodentia; family Gliridae; genus Glis; species Glis glis. The sequence goes on along the minus strand of PVJS01002907.1, from coordinate 2,561 downwards.
ACATGTAGCATGTTTAGAATGATCCTGACATGTAATGACTATTTTATTTTACTATAACTATTTTATATATTCCTCACAACAACCCTGAAAGGGAGGTATTAGACTCATTACATGATTAGTGAAGCTAAGGATCATGAAAGTTCACCAATTGGCTCAAATCCAATTGCTGATAGTTGACAGAGCCAGGATTTGCACTCAGGTCTGAGTGATATCGGCACTTCTCTGACAGACCTCTTCTCTCAGTGTTGTGAAGTCCTTGAATGCAGCAGCTTGGCCTATATTCCCCTGTAAGCACCATTGTCTTTCATTGCTATAGCTTTGCATATGCAATTTCATTTCCCTGGAATGTACACTCCATCTAGCCTCTCGGATTACCCCTACTTGTCCTTGAAAACTGTCATCAAGATTTACTTGAAGGAAGTCTTGTGTGGGATAGAGGTTCCTCCCGTAGGCCTCCCCGTGGCTTCTATTTTGTATCAGGATTTGTTTCCTTTTTCTTTTTCTTTTTCTTTTAGCATGTCTGTCTCCCCTCAGAAGTTGGGAGCTTCTTGATAATGAGTCTTTTCATACCATTGCCCTCTAGCTCAGTACCTCAAAATATTAAGTACTCAGACAGAAGGACTACTGAATGGCCCTTATGCCAAGAACCATCATCTTCCTGAAGTCTTGACGCTGAATTCTTTGAATTAGACCTCTTTTACAGACAGGGAGCCTCAATTGGACTTCAATACTGACTGAAGTTGTCTTTGATATCCAGCATCCTCTCAAAGGCCACCTCTGCCCCTATAGTCAGTTGTGGTTCTTGGTCCTGTCTTGGCCCAGTCCCATTCTGTCCACTGTGGTCGAGGATCTCAGGATGTACTTGAAGTGGGTCTGTGATCCACTGGACAACTCAACACCTCTAAGGAATGAAACTCATTGATCTAGCTGAATGCACTCATTTTGCAGTGCGCTCTCAATTATTGTGCTTTTCTCAATCCAGAGATGGGTCTTATTTTTGTTGCTATTACTAACAATATCACAGTGCTTCAGAGTTTACAAATGTGCTTTTTTCTCATGCCAGGTAAACCTCACGCTAACCCTGGTAGGCAGGTAACAGTATTATTCTATTTTTCCTTTCTCTTTTTCCAAGAAAAGTACCATGGTGGAAGATTATGGTACCGGAATGTGATGGGCCTGGGTTGAGATCTCGCTTCTGCCAATTACTAGCTGTATTTCGTTGAGCAAGTCAGTTAACCTCCCTGAGCCTGAGGGTTCTTAAGTAAGAGGATATTTTAACCACACCAAACTGAAACTGCCATTTGACTCCATCATTTAAACTTCAGAGACGTTCCAATCTTGCTGTAAAATTGAAATGGAAAAGAAATAATGCTAATGAAAATGGGGGAAATTACAAATGATTAAATTGTGCAATATGGAACATTGATCAAGGAATTAAATTGGTTTAATGGAGTTCATTGGGAAAAAAAACCCTACTTTGTCCACAAAAATGTATTGATGTTAGCATAATTTCACTTAAAATGTTTGTATTTGAAATGTAGTTGGGGATCAAAATGGGGTGGAAATGGTGAGTACAAATAGCCTGGTCCTTGATGATCATAATAGTAACTATAATAACTCTTTTTTTATGTTCATTTATTGGTGCATTGTAATTATACATTTTGATATATGTCAGGGTATCAACATCATACATGCACACATTGCTCATTTAGCCCTTCCTCTAATCCCACCCTATTTCCTTCCCCTTCCCTCCCTTTCATGCTCCGGATAGTGATTGAGTCTTATAAGTTTGTGTATGTACATCATGTGCTATACTGTGTTTCCCTATCAAACACTATCTCAGGTGCGTTACGCACAGTGTCATGTAATCATAATCAAAGCCCAGTGGGTAGAGCTCTCATATGGCCCCATTTTATAGAGACAGACCAGTACCTATTGAATATTATATCCTCCATGCTCACCTTCATCATCATCCCTCCCATCCTCATTCTCATTATCTCAGTGCCTCCATACTGACATCTGATGGTTTCTCAACTCGATCAAAATAAAAGCGGCATCTGGGTGTGGAGGCACATGCCTATAATCCCAGTACTTGGGAGGTTGAGACAAGAGGATCTCAGGTTGGAGGCCAGCCTCAGCAATTTAGCGAGGTCCTCAGCAACTTAGTGAGATCCTGTTTAAAAAAAAAAAAACAGGACTGGGTGTGTAGCTTGGAGGTAGAATGCCCCTGGGTTCAATCTCCAGTACCACAATAAATAAATAAATAAATAAATAAATAAATAAATAAATAAATTGGTATGTTGAAGTCCCCCAAAGGCCTATGTGTTAAAGATTTGGTCCCTAGGGTAGCACTATTGGGAGGTGTATTGGACAGGGTTCTCTAGATTAACAGAATACACAGAATGAGTATATTTGAAAAAGGGATTTATCAGATGGGCTTACAGTTTGAAGCAATGTAGTCCCAGGTTCTGACTGCACGTGGAGAGTCAGAGGAACCAGTAGCTGGTCGAACGGTCTTAGAGCTGGAGTCTTAGGATCGGAGCAACCACTAATTCAGTCCC
>PVJS01002906.1:59941-80050 GCA_004027185.1 Glis glis | reverse complement strand
TTTTTTTTTTTTTTTTTTTTTTTTTTGGTGGTGGTGGTGGTGGTGGTGGTGGTACTGGGGATTGAACCCGGGGCATTCTACCTCTGAGCTACACCCCTAGACCTATATCATTTTTATTTTGAAGTAGGTTCTCACAAAGTTGCTGTGGGCCTCACTAAGTAGCTGAGGCTATCCTTGAACCTACGATCTTCCTGTCTCAGCTTCCCAAGAATTGGGATTACAGACTTGGGGCCACCATGTTGGGCAAGACTAAATATATTTTAGGGAAATTTCTAAATCCTTAATTCTTAATGGCACATTTCAAATAACTGAAAATGATCCCCATGCTAGTCTTTAAAATTTCAAACAGAAGTCTGAATCAACAAAGCGTTTTATTTCCGATCTGTTCAAGAAAATATTTTCCGCTTTCCCCTACTCATTTATCATTATTAACTGTTGGCCAGAATTGTACATTATTTCTCATTTTATATGGTCAATCTTATTGCCTCCAGTGATCAGTGGGAATTTTAAGACCAAAGTTCTCACTAAATAATTTATTCCATTTCCCTATTACTTGGAAAGTAATGTTTCAGAATAGTTTCTGACACTAATACTCCAAGCACAGCCATTGACTTACTAAATAGATGAGCTAAGGTCTAATGCACATATCTTTCTAAGAGATCAGTTTGTCAATATTGATTGAACTCAATGTGCACAAAAGTATACGTTAGGAGAGAGGAACTTCCTCTAAACATGAGTTTGCTGCAAGCCTGAGCTTGCTGAGCCATGGGAGGATTTACAGCTTTTTCTACCCTAGCAGCATTAATTGGGAAGAATTCTTAATTATAATCTAACTCACAATTAAACCCATTAACCTTGTAGATAAGTTAAAACAAACCTCTGGGGCCACAGAGGAGAGAGATGCTCTCTGAAGTGGGGATGACCTCACTCCTCCCCCAACCGTTCCATCCTTACCTAAGGCGAGCAATCAAGGTCAATGCCTTGCTCTGGTCATAAATTTGAGGAGGCAGCTACTTTTTCGGGGAGAACAGGAAGTTGAGGCCACTTAATGACTCTGAAAGGCATCAGGTCAGAGAAACAGGAAGGGCAGGAGGAGAAGGGGGTAGTGGCCACATCTGGGAGCCTTCCTCACTCAGCAGGATACCAACCACACACACACACACACACACACACACACACACACGCACACGCACACCCCTCTGACCACAGGCTTTGCAGATGACATCCTACAGAAGCCTCTCTGGGCAGGCACTGTTCCCAGTTCTGCAGATAACAGCACAGTGGTTCGGAGAGACTAGGAGTCTCACTTCTGGTCACCATAAGACTACTGGGTTCTGGCTGCAGGTCAGTGGGGTGCAGCCACAGGTTTCTGCTGCTAGTTACCAGGAAAGAAAGTTCTGGAAAGCTGCTACACAACAGTGCCTACTCCCTTTCCTATCACAGGCCACCAGACAACCTGTTGCATTTTTATATTTTCCACTTTGGTGGTTTCTCTCCTTTTAAGGCTGCCCCTTGACTCGCCTGACTAATTTCACCAGCGTGACAAACAGATGAAGTGGACCTGAGGCAGGCAGGAAGGGGATGCAGCTTTTCTCTAGTCCCTGAACTCTGGAAGGATACCTATCCCCCACACTGCCCATTCCAGGCCCTGGTCAGACCTCCTCCTAGTTCTTCACCCAGTCTACTGTAACAACAGTTAAATGAGCAAAAAGCTCAAAATTATCCCTCTTAGAAAATATGCTTTTTTAAACCAGTAATAATATTCTGATAAAAAGAATAACATAAGTGGTGGCATTACAAGCCTCAGAGTGAATCAGGTTGGCTGTGGCCTCCTGGGATATTCTAGAACTTTCCTCACTCCTCAAATGGAGGGACAGGGTGTGACTTCCTGCCCCTTTGATTTCATTTTGTGTAGAGTCAGCACAATGTTCACGGCGACAGGGCCAGGGCCTGCACCTTTGTCACTCCTGGGAGGAAAGCCGTGGTGGCAGGTCCTGCTTTCAGGGCACATTAGGGCCATAGCATGTGTGCAGGGTTACAAGGCCGTGGAGGATACCCGGCCTGGCCCATCCATCACTGCCAGTCACAGCCCTCCTCCCTGAGTTATTACCTCCGCTTTCGCCACTCTCCACTCCATTAGGCTCACACAAGTATTTGCCTACAGCAAACGACTCAGAAATTCTTCACACATACAAATTTCCGGTAGAAAATGATAGAAAGGGGATCCAGGCAAGGGAAGAGAGTTTAATTTCCCTTGGACCTGCTAGCTATTTTCTTCCAGGCATTAGCCACATTGCTGTTTGCTTAGCTGCAAAAGAATCCCTCGGGCTTGTAAGCAGCTGAATGGAATCATTATTGCCATCTTCTTGATTTGATCATTTCAATCAGCATTCAGTTTTCTATAATGACTCAAGACAAGTGGCAGAGCAGAAAACCCAGAACAACAGCGGACACCGACGTTGTCGTTATCGTCCTTAGCTAGGGGTGGCCTGGCATGCTCTTCCCCACAATTCACTGTCTGAACCCTCTCCTGCTTAGCCCAGTGGGCCCCAAACTTGAATATGCATCAGCTCCATCTGGGAGGGGGCGTATTCAAGTGGCCCAATAGCATGTTGTGCTGTGAGGAAAACCAATCTGTTTTGTGCCATTGAACACATATAACTGGCAAGCAGACACTCAAGAGTTTGTGCTTCTTATTTACTGAATTCACAAATGCGCTAAGCACCAGGGCATGATCCTGGCCCTCTGCTCTGACACCAGGATTTCTAGTAGCCCTTAGGAGCCCTTCTCCTGGATTATGATTTAACATACTGTCTAGCACTGGTTGGGTTAGGGCAGGAAAGAAAGGGGCTGAAGAAAGAGGAAAAGGTGGTATTTTGATGACAAGGATAGTGAGGGGCACAAGCCTTTAAAACGAGGTGGTTTTTGAGATTGTAGTACTGGGTGAGCAGTAATGATACTCTCAACAATAAAAATATTTGGCAAGAGGACTATCTTTTGCCCTTATCTTTGGGCCAAATTAAGGAACACCATATTAGCCACGATCATTTCTAGATTTAGATGGGCATATCAGTTGAAGAATGAAATTCTGAAATGAATGGAAGAGATCTGAGGTTTAAAAGGCAGTACCCTATTCTTCTGTTGACAGACACCTAGGCTGGTTCCATAGTTTGGCTATTGTGAATTGTGCTGCTATAAACATGGATACACGTGTATCACTGTAATATTCAGACTTGATTCTTTTGGAAAGACACCCAGGAGTCGTATAGTTGGATCATATGGAGGTCCCATGCCCAGTCTCTGAAGAACCTCCAAGCTGATCTCCATAGAGGCTCTACTAATTTGCAATCCCACCAACAGTGTATAAAGGTTTCTATTTCCTCAACATCCTCACCAGCATGTATTATTGTTTGTGTTCTTGATGATTGCCATTCTAACTTTAGTTAGATGGAATCTCAGTATAGTTTTGATTTGCATGTCCCTGATTGCGCTACACCTCACTATGATATATGGCTACAATGCACCAATAGAAATACATATATTAAAAGCTGGTGTCTCATTTGCTCTTTCTACATTAAAGAAAAAGCATGGCAAGAGATGGGCTCTTTCTGCAGAACTGAGAAGACATCAGGACCCACTGTTAGGAGAAACAAGAAAATCAAGTGCATGATTCACAAAATTAGTCACAATGGCTTTTTCCCCCTTCCGGCAAAACCAGGGTTTTATTTCTGCTAAAATTAGTTTCTACATTAAAGAAATGATATTTGTTCAAGAAAACAGAGGTTCAAAAAGATGTTTAGAGTGCTCAGGGGAGGTTAATCCCATAACCGTAGAAGCTGGTCCTTATTCACTTAGGCTATTTAATCCAGAACATTTCAATAGACACCTTTTTTCATTTTATAATATGCCTCTTAAAAAAATCAGTTCAGGCTGATACAAGACTAAATATTTAGGACTGGAAAGTGATTCTTGTGTAGTCTTTTCAACGGGTCTCTTCCTGGGAGGTACAGCCACCATCTCTTTCACAGTGAGATGCCTCTGGCGAGTTCAAGGGCGGCCTCAATGGAGGGCAACAAAAGCGTTTTTAACTCAATGTCTCCTGTTTTATTTCACCACTGTTCCCTTTTCTGTCATTCACAAGTGTTTTAGTCACTATATTGTCTATCTTCCTCTAAGGTTACTAAAAGGAATTTGAATTTTGAGAAATTAAATCGTACTTAAGCCACTCACTATGAACTTCAAAACAACAAAAGCCCACTATTTTACTAACTAAATATCAAAGTCTTTTTTTTTTTTTTTGGTTTGGAAACAGAGTCTCACTAGGTTGCTGAGAATCTCACTAACTTGCTGAGGCGGGGCTCAAACCTGTGATATTCCTTGTGTCAGCCTCCCAAGTACTGGGATTAAAGGAGGTGTTCGCCACAAAACAGGTAAATAAATTATGCTATATTTTTAAAAATCATTAAGCAATAAAATAGATATACATGTAATCAACCTGGACATTTCTCAAAAACACTGTTTTTGAGCAAAACTGTTAAATGAGCAAAACTGCAGGATACTAAGTAGGACATATATGCAAACTTTTTTTGTGTGTGGTACTGGGGATGGAACCCAGGGGTCTTTTACCTCCAGGCTACACCTCAGCCCTATTTTATTTTTTTATTTGGAAACAGGGTCTCGCTAATTGCTGAGATTGGCCTTGAACCTGTGATCTTCCTGTCTCAGCCTCCCAAGTACTGGGGTTACAGGCAAGAGCCACCATGCCCAGCTATATGCAAACTTAAAAACACAAAATACAGTACTATGTATTGATATACAAAAATGTAGGAAGAGTATGAATATGAAGAGTAGACGCAAAGTTTATGATGTGAGGTACCTCTGAGGAAGGAATAAAGGCAATATTTTATTTCTTTTATTAAAAAGAAAAAAAAATAAGGCAGATTATGTAAGGCCAATACTTTAATCTGTGAATCCTTTCAGGTGGTCATATAGGTACTTCATATTATTCACTGCAGCTTTCTGGGTTTTCTTTCAATAGTGTCACTTTGAAAACTTTATTTAAAAGTTATACATTTTCTTAAGTTCATTCAATTGCTCACTTAATCATGCATTCAACAAATGTTTATTGAGCATGCCATTAATCCTGGGATGTGAGGAGCAAGAAAATAGACCCTGCAAGACCCACACAAAATGGACTAATTCCTATTTAGGAATCCTGTCATATTTTTCAATGTTGGTTTTTGTACACAGTAAGGAAGGATTTCCGTTAGGTTTGAAATTGCCCAAGAGTAAGTGCAATTTGCTTCTTTACAGAACAGCATGCTACTGTACTCCCAAAAATATAATTATCAATATTTATCTTTAACCATCTTCTTGCCAAAAGTCGTAAAAGGGCATCTAAGCAAAAGAGTTTTGAAGATGTTCCAAAGTGAGTTATTATCAAACAGACAATCATAACGACACAGAGTCAAATAAGCGGATCTTTCTTTGAAGATTTTCCAAAGAGACAGATTAATTGGCCAACCTGTCACTACTAATGACAACAGGATCTGATGTGGTGAAACCTGAATTTGGCATAGGTGCTACAATAGCACCTCCAACAACTTATGATTCTATTCTCCAGAAATTCAAGACTAAAAGTCTTGCCATCCTGACTTTCCTTAAGATATCTATGGATAGTCTTTGCACAACAAATACACATCACCAATGATACTGAAATAATCAGGCCCCAATATTGCTGGTTAATCCCAATGTTATTGCTCCTGCCCTGCTTGACCCTGCATTTTCCATTCAACTTTTTGTTTGATAAAGATGAGAGATTCACCATTCTTTTGGTCATCATGCGTCAGCCCTCAGGACAGTAAGTAGACTACCCCAAGTATCACTTTCAAAGAAGGAGCAGGTCTGAGACTGAGGAGAACCCCAGATCACGACCAGTGTTAGGAGTCAGGAACCCCAGCATGGAATCATTAAAGCAGGCTTGGGTCAGGAACCAAGACCAAAGGCCAGGGGGAAACTCCCCCTTCTCTCAAGCACCTTCTCTTGAGTGTGTTCATCAATCATCAGAGTCATGGCAGAGCCTAGCAGATCACAAGCCTACGCTTGGGTCTGATCAAGCAAGAAGGAACTAGAAGCCAACTAAACAAATTGGGCCTTGACAGTGTTACACACCACACTCCCGTCTCTCTTTCTTGTACACACACAAATACACACACACACACACACACACACACACACACACACATATTTACACTTCTAGAATTCCAGTTTCAGTATAATCCCAGCTATTTGGGAGGCTGAGGAAGGGGGATAACAAATTTGGAGCTAGCCTGGGCAACTTAGCAAGACCCTGTTTCAAAAAAAAAAAGGACTGGTGGTATAACTCAGTGGTAGAGCGCGTGCCTAGCATGTATAAGGCCCCAGGTTTAATCCCCAGAACACACAAAAAAATAAAGTTAGAAATGCAATCTTTACCTAATAATTACAAATGTCATCTAGCTTCCACAAAGCTTCCCTGTGTTGATAATTAAAACACTTATTAGAAAAGTGTGTGTTTGCTTAAAATATATTCAGGTATTACTATCATATGGTATATATGCACTCAAAGTGTTTAATTATATTTTTATTGAAATTTATTGCCATCCCAAATGAGTTACATTATATCTATCAATCATACCTATAAAAACCAAAGCTTATAATATAATGTTCTTGTATAACATTATATTCAATAAGTTATATTATAGTGATAGATTCTAAATATTCCTCAGAATGTAACTAAATGTAAATATAAAATCATACTTGCTTTCAACTGATGTCATGCCAAACCCTAAAGTGTGCGTGTGTGGGAAAACCCTCTAAATTAGATATTCATGTGAAAATGAGACATCAAAGCAGATGTCAGGTTAATTTTAACACTTTTAAATTTGAGAATTAAGCTGGGCATGGTGGTGCATATCTATAATCCCAGTACTTGGGAGACTGAGACAAGAAGATCTTAGTTTCGAGGACAGCCTCAGCAATGTAGCAAGATACTCAGCAACCTAGCAAGATACTGTTTCAAAACAAAACCAAACAAACAAAAAAAAGGGCTGGGGAGGTTTAGCAGCTTGGAGGTAGAATGCCCCTGGGTTCAATCCCCAGTACAATAAGTTAATAAGTTAATTTATTAATTAATTTGAGAATTATAACAGGGAAGGCCTCAAGTTTTGATTTTGTCTGAAGTCTTCATTTCTCAAATGCTAATACAGTAATTAAAGGCCAACGTGAACACAACACACACCCACAAACAAAACAAAATAGAATTAAAGCCCAAATTTCAAGCTCAACGGCCTGTACCGGCAGTGCTGCTCAACACAGCATCTGCTTTTACTTGACTTCTTTACGTGTTTTGAATTTATTGTGAATAAGTCACTTACATGAGCCTAAAAGAAGTTAAAGAAGAAACTAAGTGAATCCCTGCTGCTAGGAGAGCAGTACAGTAGACTGGAAGTGGTTTGGTGTCAGACAGAGGTTTCACCTCAACTCCTCACCTACCACGTGGCCTTGGGCAGGCGCTTCACCTCCGTGAACCTCCCTTTCCTCTCACATGAATCGGGATAATAATAATTATCTGCCATAGGTGGTTGTAAGGATTAAATAAAAGAATTACACCAAGCCTGATAAAAGTCAGTAATAAATAAATGTTAATTCTCTTTCTCCCATCTCTTTCCCCAAAGAAGATGAGCATCACCCAGGGAGAGGGCGTGAAGAAAATGCTGGCATTGCTCAGGGGACAAATGCCTAGGATGGTCACCAGTGAAGACTCCGGTTTGGGACGACATTCTAGTCTGCCTGTAGCATCAAAAAGATGGGAAGAGACTAATTGCTATGAAGAACGCAAAAGGGACTTAGCTCAGCTGACCATTAAGTGTGCAAAGTAGAAGCCTGGCCATAAAAGAAAATAAAGGTATTTAGTAAGAACCAGTGAGAAGAATCAGGACACCAGTCAGATCTCTTATCTTATCTCTGGAGGGCAATCTTGAAGTCATCCTTAGACACAGCAAGAAACAGTAATGAAAGGAATACAGTGGACTTTGTTTCCCAAACCCCAGACAGGTTTCAGAGAAATAACACTGCTAATACACTGACAGTCTCCAGACGTAATCCTAACTTCAGGTCCATTAGAGCACCATATAACCACCCTCCATAAAAAAAATGCTTTCTGGTTCCACTAGTAGCCAACCAAGCAGAACCTGTCTAGGTTTTCTTTCCTTTCCTTCTTTCTTCTTCTATGATTATCATTATTATTATTATTATTATTATTATTATTTTGGTGCTGGGGGATGAACCCAGGGGCATTCCACTTCTGAACTACACCCTGAGCCCTTTTTTAACTTTTTTATTTTGAAGTAGGGTCTCTCTAAGTTGCTGGCCTCAAAACTGAGATCTTCCTGTTTCAGCCTCCCAAGTACTGGGATTATAGGCATGCACCACCGCACCTGGCTCTGTCTAGGTTTTCAAATGCCCTGGATGAGCGGGATAATGGCAACCTTATTTCATCAACTATGAAATGCCATCAGCAGTCATGTACACCATTATTCTATTTACCATAGTAAATTAAAAAAATGCTCCCAAACGAGGAATCTGACATAAGACCACTACAGAAAGCTAAGATACCAAATATCTTCTGGGAAGGTTAAACGAGAAATACAGTTACCACACGGAAAGAGACAGCAAGGAAACACACATGTGTCAAGCTTGTGACCAGATGAAGAAAAAAAATCTCCTCTGAAAATCTGAATTACCAGCTGGTCCTCCATCCACACAACCAGTGTGGGACAAGAAAACCTCAAGCAGAGAATTGAATTCTGAGCGGTCTCAGATGGGTAGTGGCCCCAGGTGGCTATCCCAAGCAAACACAAATCCACAAATTCTCTATGGAAGAACTCAACTTCCACCCAGGCTGAGGACCCACCCAAACATCCCATCAACAGTAAGATGCACCTGGATAAAGGATGGGGGGAAGTGTGAGCATTCGAATTAAAGAAGCACAGTACCTGTTTTGTAAAATGAACAAGGAGGTATTATATATGGGTCCGATTCACCAACTAATGTTTATTAGTATGTATCCACGAGGTGAGTAACAGAGGTTTCAAAGGGCATGAAGGCATAGCCCCTGTTCACAAGGGGCTTACAAACATCCACTCTGGGAACATGGATCATTCTTCTATCTGATCTATTTTTGGATTATTTTGCCAATATGGAGTTAGTCCTGCTACAAAATGGTGAGACTGGTAAAGACCCATGCCCTGGTCTCAGGTCATCTTTTTATGATCTAACATTGAAAAGGTATCTACTAAAAGTTGGCTTGAATAGAAGTGAACTTATTTTCATTTCTCCAACTTCAACAAAAAACATTCAAGCTACTTGCTGATTATTTTGATTAGAGTCCTTTCAAAATAACTACTGCATACAGCATATGGGATGTATAATGTGGATGACTTGGTTAAAATACATAGATTAAGTAGATATGATTAATTTCTATTTGGGGCAGGAAAGTTTGAGGGAACTTCATCCTTAAAATTTTTAAAAACCTACAATGTAAAGCATCATTAAAATAATTTTTATTCATTAATTCAGCTTTAAAAAATCAACATCTTCCTACTCCATTTTGTATTGTCATTTAAAGTTACATGTGAGCCGGGTGTGGTGGCGCACGCTTGTAATCCCAGTACTTGGGAGGCTGAGACTGGAGGATCCGGGTTCGCGGCCAGCCTCAGCTACTTAGTGTGGCCTCCGCAACTTAGTGAGACCCTGTTTCAAAATAAAGAATAAAAAATAGGGCTGGGGTTGTAGCCCAGAGGTAGAATGCCCCTGGGTTCAATCCCCAGTACCACAAAAAAATAAAGTTACATGTGTTCCCAACATTTTTTAATCACTGGAGTAAAATTATATGATCAGAACAATCTATTATTGTGAGTAGTACACAAAGAGAATAACTGTCCAGAATAAATTTATACTGAAAATTTCTAAAAAAATAAAAAATAAAAAGTCAACATCTTGCCGGGCGTGGTAGCACACGCCTGAAATCCCAGTACTTGGGAGGCTGAGACAGGAGTATCACAGGTTTGAGACCAGCCTCAGCAACTTAGCAAAACCCTCAGAAACTCTGCAAGACTCTGTTTCAAAATAAAAGAATAAAAAAGGGCTGGAGGGTAGGAAGGTGTAGCTCGGAGATAGAATGCCCCTGGGTTCAATCCTCTATAGCAAAAGAAAAAAAAAAAAAACGTTTAATTTCTAATTTTCCAGTCAAAGAGAAATTCAAACTCTTGCGATGAAAAGAAGTCTCAGTATAGCTTAAGAATATCTCACTGAAAGCTGGGTGCAGCCGTGCACGCTTGTAGTCCCAGTATTCGGGAGGCTGAGACAGGAGGATCACAGGTTCGAGACCAGTCTCAGCAAGTAATGAGACTCTCATCAACCTAGCAAGACCCTGTTTCAAAAAATAAAAAAATAGAGCTGGAGGTGTAGCTTGGAGGTAGAATGCCCCCTAGGTTCAATCCCCAGTACCACCACCAAAAAAAAAAAAAGTCAATTGTTAGCCTTAGTTCTGCCCTTACCCATAACAGAGTTAGTATTTACCTATGTTAGGATTACTACATACAGATATGCCAAAACCCAGCCCCAGGGGATCCTTAAACACAAAGTCTCAAATCCCATTTCTTGGTAATTGTTCTATTGCCATTACCTAAAGGAACACGGGTTTCTCCTTCAAACCAGAACCACCTGGAGTCATAGGTTTGTACTTTTCTTACAACACCCTCATCCCCACCTTAAGTCCACCATGTGTTCATTTCAGAAAGTCATCTGCAATGTGCAAAATGAGTGACTTAGTAACTGTTTACAAACAAACACAAAGAGAATCTCAGGGGGAAACAACAAACAAATTGGACATAATAAACACTCTCAAGTCCCACAGGGGATCATTCTTCCCGGGCATTTGGCTTATCTTTTCCAAGCTCACCCTTGCTTCCAGCCTTAACTCAGACCAGCATCCTCTCTGTCTGCCACAGAGGCAGGGTCTAGAGCTTCTCCCTGGCCTGTGTATCCTCCTGTTGACTTTGGTGTCCCCATGCCCTGACTCCAGGTCTCCGTGGACTCTGCCCACACAAGGTGTCTGCACACTGAGGCCCCTGACAGGCAGCACAGGTCCTTGAGCTTCCGGCCAGTTTGTAAACTCAATGTTTCTCTAGTAGGTTCCAGTTTCTTCAGCTTGGACAACACTCAGCCACAATCACTATCCAGAGGTTTCTGGCTGTTCATCTTGGTGCCACCTCCCTAAAGATCCTTTTTCTTCAAGGTGTCACTAATGTCAGCATTTACAGACAGACCTTCTGTTTTCTCTGAGGACCTTGTTGGAATCTTTATGACCAACTCTCACACAAGCATCTCAACTCAGAAGCCATTCTGTGGAAGTACCAGAGAGGTGTCATAAGATACCATATATAACTACAGAACATACACATTCTGGAATGTAACTCTGCAAGTGATTAACAGATTTCAAAAAAATAAAGGAGATGGAAAACTGGTCTCATGGTAAGTAGATAAAACAATGAGAAATGGGGGAAGGGGAAAGGTTGTACATTTCTGAAAGGAGTAATGATAAAGAAGATTCCTAATAAAAGATGCTTGGCCTACATTGGCAGCCTCTGAAACCAGATGCTGATAACTAAGGTTTTCATTGTATGTTACTCCAGAACCAAAATGGTAAAAACTGCAGACATATTTTTAAATCCATGACGCTGTTGTGAGGGTGTAGAAAAAAAAAAACAATTCAAGCTGGTGTTCTGCTTGGAATAGCTCCACATCACACTCCCCAAATATTATTCTATAAACCTAATTTATTTTTACTTTCTAGCATATGTTAATTAACAACTTTCAATTGTTAGTATAAAACAGTAACATCATTCATTTCCCACAGTGTAGAGCACATATGTATTTTCATGATTATATGAAAAGGGACAATATTTATAGGTTAAATTTATCCTATTTGTCACATCAATTTGTTTCTCTTCTCCCTTTTTCCCATTATTTACTCTAACACAAAATACATCCATATTTAACAATATATTATATTTTAACAATAGGGATTTACATACATATAAGTTCCTTGAAACAGTGCCTGTCCCATGTAAATATTTAATACATGTTAGCTATAATCATTATCATTATTATCATTGTTATTGTTGTTAAAAAAACAACATCCCTTATTATAACGAATTCTTATTATAGTCTACACCTGCCAGGAAATCCCTATAGCTGTGCAGGATGGATTTACACAGTACTCGGTCTTATAAGTGGGATTCCAAATTTAAGTAATAAAAAAATGCATAATCACTTTGGCTAGACATCTTTTGTGCCCATCTGCATGGCTTGAATATGGTATATCCTCACGAAAACTCCAGGTGAGGCTCAGCCCCCAATAAGGCAGTATTGGTGTGGGGCCGTGTGAGTGGTGTTTGGGTCACAGGGGCAAAGTCCTGGTGAATGGACTAAGTCTTTCTCTGGAGAACGGGTTAGTTACTGCAGGAGTCTGGCCCCCTTTCTTCTCCTCCCTTCTGCCTTCTGCCATGAGTTGAAGCAGCACAGACCCTCACCAGAAGCCAAGCAGATGTCTGTGCCACGTTCTTGGTCTTCCCAGCGTTGAGAACTGTGAGCCAAAGTGAACCTCTATTCTTTGTCAACCACCCAGTCTCAGGTATTCTGTTAAAGCAACAAAGACACCATCATGGGCACATTTCATTTTATGCTTATTTTTTTGTGTTCTGTAGTGAAATGAGCTATTTGTTGCTAATTTTATTTGACAGCCTATAGATAGTGCCTCAGTTAGGGGTTTTCAAGAAGTCTTTGACAAGGTACCCACAGAATCCTTTTTAAAATACACACAAACAGAGCTTTATTGCACTTAGAGCTCCCCTCCTCTCCAACCCATTCTTCATGCAGTTACTGGTTAATCTCCCTGAAAGGCTGCCATTCCTCAGCTTGAAACCTTCAATGGCTCCCTATTGCCCAAAGAACATAAAAGATTAGCCGGGCGTGGTGGCACAGGCTTGTAATCCCAGTACTTGGGAGGCTGAGACCAGAGGATCCGGGTTTGTGGCCAGCCTCAGCTACTTAGTGAGGCCTCTGCAACTTAGTGAGACCCTGTTTCAAAATAAAGAATAAAAAATAGGGCTGGGGGTGTAGCTCGGAGGTAGAATGCCCATGGGTTCCATCCCCAGTACCACAAAAACAAAAAAGAACATAAAAGATACTTTCTACTTGCTGGTCTTTCCACACTAAACTATCTATACTGTTCCTATCACTCACCCCAAACACATTGCTATGAACTGAATTATGTCCTCCTCAAAATCCATATACTTAAGCCCTAACCCTCAATGTACTTGGAGACAGGGCTTTCAAGGGGGTGATTAAGGTTAGATGAGGTCACAAAGGTGGGTCCCTAATCCAACAGAACTTGTGTCCTTGTAAGAAGAGGAAGAGCTCTGAGGAGCACATGGTGCTCAGAGGGTAGAGTGAGAAAGTGGCCTGTGTAAGCCAAGGAGGAGGCCTCCCCAGAAACCAACTCTACCAACACTCTGATCCTGGACTTCCAGCCTCTAAGAACTGGGAGAAAACAAATTCCTGTCATTTAGGCCAGAAACAGATGTTGCTATGACAACTTAAGCAGATGAAGGCACACACCAGGCCTTGTCTGCTTCTGCCCTACCCCAAACCAACACTGCTCACCATGACTGTTGTCTTCTAAGAACTGATGACAAATGTTGCTTCATCCAACAGAGCTTTTTGATCAGCCCTAGACAGAAGTGAGATGGGCTTGTCCAGTTTTTCTGGAGACATCTCTCCAGATACCGACTATGGCCCTCGCCTTGGATGGTGACTGTTAACTATATTCTACTTCCCTTATCATGTTGAACTGTGGTCTCTTTCAGAGTGGGAGAAATTCAAATGCCTTCTGACCTTTGAATCTTCCTAGTTAAGAGTATCCAGTTTGGCATACTCCTGCAATTCCAGTGCTTGGGAGGCTAAAACAGGAGGATTGCAGGTTTGAGGCCAGCCTCAGCAAGTTAGTGAGGATCTCAGCAACTTAGTGAAATCCTATTTAAAAATAAAAAGGGCCTTTCCTTTCGGCGGTGCGCGGCGGCAAGATGGCGGTGCAAATTTCTAAGAAGAGGAAGTTTGTCGCTGATGGCATCTTCAAAGCTGAACTAAATGAGTTTCTCACTCGGGAGCTGGCTGAAGATGGCTACTCTGGAGTTGAGGTCCGAGTTACACCAACCAGGACAGAAATCATTATCTTAGCCACCAGGACACAGAACATTCTTGGTGAGAAGGGTCGTCGTATCCAGGAATTGACCGCAGTAGTTCAGAAGAGGTTCGGATTTCCCGAGGGCAGTGTAGAGCTTTATGCTGAAAAGGTGGCCACAAGAGGTTTGTGTGCCATTGCCCAGGCAGAGTCTCTTCGATACAAACTCCTAGGAGGGCTTGCTGTGCGGAGGGCCTGCTATGGTGTGCTGCGGTTCATCATGGAGAGTGGGGCCAAGGGCTGTGAGGTCGTGGTGTCTGGGAAACTCCGAGGACAGAGGGCTAAATCCATGAAATTTGTGGATGGCCTGATGATCCACAGTGGGGACCCTGTTAACTACTACGTGGACACTGCTGTGCGCCATGTGCTGCTCAGACAGGGTGTGCTGGGCATCAACGTGAAAATCATGCTGCCTTGGGAACCAAGTGGTAAGATCGGCCCTAAGAAGCCCCTGCCTGACCATGTAAGCATTGTGGAACCCAAAGATGAGATCCTGCCCACCACCCCCATCTCAGAACAGAAGGGTGGGAAGCCAGAGCCGCCTGCCATGCCTCAGCCAGTCCCTACAGCATAACAGGGTATCCTTGGCAGCTGTATCTGGAGCCTGGATGTTGCTGTGTAAAGATGTTTAATAAAATCTTGGACAAAGACAAAAAAAATAAAAATAAAAATAAAAATAAAAAGGGCTGGGGGTGTAGCTCAGAAGTAGAATGGTGCCAGGCACAGTGTCACACGCTTGTAATCCCAGTACTTGGGAAGCTGAGACTGGAGGATCCGGGTTCGCAGGCAGCCTCAGCTACTTAGTGAGGCCCCCCGCAGCTTAGTGAGACCCTGTTTCAAAATAAAGAATAGAAAATGTAGCTGGGGGTGTAGCTCGGAGGTAGAATGCCCCTAGATTCAATCCCTAGTACCGCAAAAAAAAAAAAAAGAAGTAGAATGGCCCTGGATTCAATCCCCAGTTACTTACACACACACACACACACACACACACACACACACGACTTTCTAGTTAAGAGTATCTGTACAATGAACCTTATTTTGTAAGGAAATTCCACAAGAAACCAACTAAAGAGTCATGATGGGGTTCTTGGATTCAGTTCCAAGAATGACCTCTCTCAGACCCATTACTACATAATTTAACATGTTTATAGCATAGCCTTGGAAAGCAGCAGTCCACACTGAAGTTTCCACATTTGCATAGCACACTCTTCCTTTTGTCGCACCCACATACTGAGCTGATGGACATGAGCTGCAGGAAAGTAGATGAAAAAGTGACTGATGATCTTCAATATCCATAAGAGTAAGACTAACATACCCACTGAACTCTCACCTACAGCTGGAATCACAGCTGGGGGCATTCTGGGCTGTTTCTGGAAGGTAGCAGCTCAGTATGAACCGTAACTCAAAAGAGCAACCGTAACTCAAAGAGCGCGGTGGCACATGTTCATGATCTCAGTACTTGGGAGGCTGAGACAGGAGGATCTCAGGTTCCAGACCAACCTCAGCAGTGTAGCAAGACTCTCAGCAACCTAGAAAGGCTCTGCTTCAAAAAAAAATTTTTTTGAAAAGGACTTGGGGTGTGGCTCAGAGGTAGCATGCCCCTGGGTTCAGTCCCCAGTACCACACACGCAAAAAAAAAAAAAAGAGAAAGAGAGAGAGAGAGAGAGAGAGAGAGAAAGAGAAAAAAAGAAAGAAAGAGAAAGAGAGACAGAGAGAAGAGAGAGAGAGAGAGAGAGAGAGAGAGAGAGGGAGAAAGAAAGAAAGAAAGAAAGAAAGAAAGAAAGAAAGAAAGAAAAGAAAGAAAGAAAGAAAGAAAGAGAATTAAAAAGGAAAAGCAACAAACACTGGGCATGAGGAGAAAAGTTACTGGAAGTAAAATTTAAAACAAAATGTTCCCATGTTCAAATTTCAAGTGCATCTACACTGGTGCTGTGGGTGTTGAGATTATTGTTCTTCAAAAACCAAAACATGTAGAGCTAAAATAATTCAAAGAACAGAGAGATTTATATTCAGAAGTAAATTTTTTTTTTTGGCGGTACCGGGGATTGAACCCAGGGGTGTTCTACCTCCGCGCTACACCCCCAGCCCTATTTTTTATACTTTATTTTGAAACCGGGTCTCACGAAGTTGCGGAGGGCTTCATTAAGTAGAGAGAGAGAGAGGGACAGGGGGAGAGAGAGAGAGAGAGAGAGCGCTGAGGCTGGCCACGAACCTGGATCCTCCGGTCTCTGCCTCCCAAAGTACTGGGATTACAAGCATGTGCCACCACGCCCGGCCAGAAATAAATTTTAAAATTAGGATTCTTTAATGTGGAAAAATATTAATTTATAGGAGAATTTTTTAAAGTTTTTGAAATCATAGTTGAACTTATTCCTCAAGTTATAGAAGAATAGGAATAGAGGAAAATGTTTGAAATATACATTTTCTTGGGAAAAGAAAAATAAGCCAGTAGTAATCCCCAAATGTGTGTGGATCACACTAAACACATAAATAGGTTCAAGAAAGGTCCAGTCACACTCACAGGTACTTGATCTGTTGTTTATTTAAGGGGTATTTGGAGCAATTGGTTGACCTCTTGCAACTGACAAGTAGTCCTCCTAAAAGTCCCTCCTTCATGTCCAAGAACAGATAAAACCATGTTTGGGAAATCTTTTGGTCTAACTTAATATAACCCTTCATATGTGGCAGCCCATAGGTATTTTGGGATGTGGGGAGAAGGATTTATAGTAGGAGAGGTAAAGAATAAAAAGTTGTCTATATTGAGGGTTCTAAATTTTAAATTTCAAGCCAGGGTTGAAGGGAGGCAAATATTTCATTTTGCATTAAAAATCACATTTTAGGTAACTCTTTAATATTTTGAGATGCTCTGACAGTTATATTCAAATATGCTGCAAATCTTTCATGCATCAGGTTGACAGGCCCCCCTCCCATATAACAAGTAAGCATTGTGCCTAGCTCAAACCTTTATTAATACACTTAACTAATTTCTTAATTTCAGACAATAGACTAGACATTGGAGACAAAAACAGCTAGAGCCGCTGATTCCAGGGACCTAAACTGAGCTCAAATCTTCCTCCTGGGACTGAGCCATGCCTTTTTGTGTCAGACAACACAGCCATGCTTTATTCTGGTGTCAAAATAAGTGATTTTTCAGAATTACAAAGCCTGAGAAACTGACAGGAAAAACACTTTTGGAAAACCCCAATACATACATCAAAATATATATATTTAAGCCAGGTGTGGTGATACACACCTGTAATCCCAGTACTTTGGAGGCTGAGACAGGAGGATTTCAGGTTTGAGGCCAGCCTCAGGTACCTAGCAAGACCCTCAGCAACCTAGTGAGACCCTGTCTCACAATAAAAAATTAAAAAAAAATAGGGCTGGGAGTATAGCTCAGAGGTAGAATGCCCCTGGGTTCAATCCTTGGTACCAATATATGAGAGAGAGGGAGCAGAGAGGGGAGAGGGGAGAGGGGAGAGAGGAGAGGAGAGAGAACATATATATGTATATTCAGAAATTCATATTTCTGAATGACAGAACTGTCAATCAATCTCTTAAAAATTTCCACTTTCCTAAAAAAATTTTTGCTTCAGTTGTATATCATGCCCTCTTTATCATTGCCTTTAGTGCTGAAAAATCAACCTTTCTAGTCTATCTATGACTTTTAAATTGGCCTAATCTAACTTACTAAACACAATGTGGGCTTAAATTTAGCTTGTGTTTTGTTTCATTTTAATCTGTAATTTTGTGTTATTTCTTTGGGTTTGCTAATTTTAGAAAATGTCTGAAAGAAGGAACCAAGAAGCTTATTAGGTATTAATTTCTAGTGTTCTTTTCAAACAAAAAAATTCATTCTGTAAGTAATTTAAATACAACCTCCCTTGTTTACACAAGTTTAAATTAGAGTCCAAAGAGTGGAGTGCTAAACTCAGTTACAAACCAAATGAAAGTGTTACATTCTTTGACAGTCAAAGAAATAATTCCCACTCAGTGACCGCTTCATTATTACGATCTTCAGTTTCCATGGAGGTTTATGTGAATAAAGTAAAATAAAATCCCGTGCACACTTAGAATTACAAGTGAATGTTCTCTATTCCTGTTTATGTTAAGAGTTCCAAGAATGACTGTCACGTGAGTCTAATGGCAGTGCAAACATAAAAGGCCATTCAACTATGTTGTTTAATTGCATATATTCCAATGCTAGGCAACTCTCCAAACCTTATTGTAAACATTGTATGAGGTCTGTAAGTTAGGCAAAATAACAGAGATCAGGCTTTTTACAGTTAACTCCAAGTGACAGTTGACTTCTCTTTAGGATTTTATATATTGTTTGCCATGATTAGTACAGCTTGCTTTGTCGCATAAAACAAGCTGGCATTTGGAAACTCAGCCTAATGTTATACTCTAAGGGTGTCGACAATTCCCCCCTCTCCCTCCAAGCATACTGACTTGGTGCAGTGTTCTGTTTTAGGGCTCTAGAAAAGAGTAATCTATTACAGATTTCTTGTGTTAAGGTTAGAAATAGAATAGAATATATAATCAGTAGCTGTCCTGCATAGGTATTAAGTACACTGGTTATTATGATAGAGCAACAGAGAGATTTTGTTAATTTGATGGAATTTATTATTTAAAAGCATTTTGGCAATAATTCATGTTTCTGCACACACTTGAAGTAGATACCAGTTTCTCTGCTTTGATTAAGGAGGAAGGGAAGGCAGAGAACCATAGAATAAAAGGTACTACATTCCTACTCTTGAGTTTCATAAGAATTGAGGCTCATTTACTGTTCAAAGGACATTGTTTATACATTCCAGACTTCCATCTTATAATTGCTCCAGGATTTGTAAAAAGGAAATCTCAGCAGGGCAGCAAAATTATTCAAAGCAATAGCTGCACATAATTGGTATAAAATACCAGAACAGCCTGCTCTGAAAACTCTTTTTCTCAGCAACACAGATTTCCACCCCCTCAACTCTCTTGCCATATTCAAATAAAGTTTGACGATTTCTCTTCATTACTTGAGCCTTTTCTTCCTCTGCTCAGATAACCTATTTTTTTCAAGGTTCTATGAAGAATTTTCAACACAATTTATGTGAGAACTTTTTTTAAAATGCCCACTTGGTTGTATTAGTGTTTACCTGGTTTCCATGACAACAGGTAAAATGAGCCCATGTTGTAGAAGAAAGGTGGTTTTATCTTTTATATTTTCATAAAACACTGTAAGTTAATTATATGTTTTATCACACATAAAAGTAAGTTAAAATTTTCATTGTTGTGTTATTATCGTCTCAAGAACTCAATTAAATGAACAAAAGAAAATAGGCTTAAGTCTGAATACTATTATACAAACTTGAAAAATACATTAAAGGAAGGTGAGTCAGATGAGACCTATCCCATATATCACAACCACAATCTTCCTTCAGCATACCATATCACTGGCCGATAAAGTTAGTTGGGTTTCTGACATAATTCCCTCAAAAGAGAAATAAATAGAAGCAAAATAACAGCATTTGAGCCGGGCGTGGTGGCGCACGCTTGTAATCCCAGTAGTTTGGGAGGCGGAGACCGGAGGATCTGGGTTCGTGGCCAGCCTCAGCTTGCTCTCTCACTCTCTCTCTCTCTCTCTCCCTCCCCCCGTCTCTCTCTCTCTCTCTCTCTCTCTACTTAGTGAGGCCCTCCGCAACTTCGTGAGACCCGGTTTCAAAATAAAGTACAAAAAATAGGGCCGGGGGTGTAGCGCGGAGGGAGAACCCCCCCTGGGT
>PVJS01002906.1:0-59841 GCA_004027185.1 Glis glis | reverse complement strand
GAAACTCAGGAAATTTTGTTATTGTTCTTTTTAGAAGACAAAAAAAGTCTCGATGGAACTAGAAACATCACTTCACAATAGGAAGGATTAGAAAACACGCTGGAGTAGTAAAAGTTGCATGTGAATGTACTTAAAGTCACTGAATTATATACATAAAAATAGTTTAAATGGTAAATTTTATGTTTTTATCGCAAGAAAGAAATCAAAAACATTCTTGAGTGTGTAAAGCAAGAGCATTTTAAAATTTTTGTCATATTGAAAACTAGAAGTTGATACTTTTAAAAGGTAAAAATCTCAGCTGGACACAGTGGCACATGTCTGTTATCCCAGTACTTGGGAGGCTGAGACAGGATTGGAGGTTCCAGCCTAGCCTGGGCAATTTAGCTAGACCCTATCTCAAAATAAAAAATAAAAAGGGCTGGGCATATAGCTCAGTGGCCGAACACCCCTGGGTTCAGTCTCCAGTACCACAATCGATCAATGAATAAAATAAAAGGCAAAATCTCAGATACAGTTCTTATGGCCTATTAAAGATAGACCAAATAAAGCAGTATGTGGGAAAGGCAGGCAAAAGGTAGGCTGGAGTAGAGTAAGAACAACTAGGAAACAAATATCCATGGACTTAATGCCTTGCAAAGTGTTTTCAGTTACAGTGAGGGAAATACGTCATATTCTCCTTACTGAATAATTGTGAGCTTTAGTGATTGTTTTTTCAGATTCGAGACTTAAGATAATGCAGATTTCTGAAGACAAGAAGAAAAGAAGACAAAGTGTCAGTAAAAGGTCAAAGAGAACTCACAGCATAGATTTAAAGACATGTAACCATAAAGCACGTACACACACACACACACACACGCACACCAATAAGTCCATGAAAATAAGCAAACAAAAGGAAATGAAGCCACTGAATGTCAAAATCTTGAAAAGATGGAAACATACCTTTAATATGTAATCAAGTCCTATTTTCTTCCAGTGTATATAGTAGATTTCTTACTTTTGTTCTTTAGAACCAATTGCCTATATTTGAAAGTGGCGAGTGTGATAAGTAAGGATCAAATATCTAGAATAATTATATCATCGAAATGTGAGTTTATAAATTCAAATTGAAGCTAAATAAATGAAAGTTTATTTTTTTAAATTAAAACTGCCTTGTTAGTGAGGATAAACCTGCACACAGTGGTCTATTTTTAACTATGACTCAGTCTAAATAAATATAACCTACCTTTGTAAAGTATATACCACACAACATAAGTGTTCTTGTTTTTGTTTTGTTTTGTTTTGTTTTGTTTTGCTTTCATTAGCTGAAACCTTAGGATCTTTCTCACCTTAGTCTCTTTTGATTTGTTTTCCCTTTACATGCTGGTCACCAGTATTTGTAGGGTTCCTATAAATGGAGCCCAGCAATCTGAAAATCTGAAGTTGCAAGATTTACTTCTTATTTCAAAATAAATTAATAAAAAATTAAATCAGGGAATGCATATTGGCTTACATTTACAATAGCTGCACTATTCAATGTTAAAGCCAGTAGTCACATGAGGCTAAAAATTAAGAATTCATTCCCTCATCTACACCAGCCAAATTTCAGATGCTCAAAAGTCCCATGGGGCAGGTGGCTAGCACATCAGACAGTGCAGATATAAAACATGTCCATCATCCCAGAAAGTTCTGTTGGACAGCGCTGCACTGCTTCAGACAGCACGCTTCCTTAATTCACTTAAAATGAGGCTCTTCCGGTTATTTTAAAATGTCACTTCAAAGCATTTAATGACAACACTTATTTGGTTGTTTTGGGCATTTATTATGGAAAGCAAGGTGCAACTCCAACTAACAGCTAATTTTCTTAAAAAGTGACTCACTATTGATAGCAACAGGCCTGCCAAATACTTTGCCCACCGTAGGCACACATCAACGACAACTTAGCGAGGCCCTCCACAACCTAGTGAGACCCTGTTTCCAAATAAGAAATAAAATCGGGCTGGGGGTATAACTTGGAGGTAGAATGCCTCTGGGTTCCAATCCCAGTACCAAAAAAAAAAAAAACACCAAAAACCAAACAAACGATCGTTTATCTCATTCATTTGAAGGCAGTAAGTAGCACTGTTAATGGAAAGAAACAAAACTATCCATTCAGAAAAGTAGTAAGTAGCCACTCACTTATTCAATGGAATGTACTGACCCCTATGCTTCCACTTGCTTCTCCACTCTCTCCACTCTATTCTGCACTGCCCCCTGGTAGGCTGAGCACATGCCTACATTACCAGAGTCTCCTCTCTCCACCTTCCTATTGGCTCCAGTTGGAGGCACTGGCAAATCTGAAAGTGAGAGGAGAGAAAGGGATGTCTGGTCAACTTGGGTTGGCCACGATCCTGGGTTGAAGGTCATTCCTCCTTTCAGGCAGCTTTTTCTTACAGGGCCACCCCTCCAGGTCTGATAACTGTCCCTACCTTGCTCCATGTATTCTTCTCTGGCCAAAGAATATGTCATTGTCTCTCTTTGGTTCCCCTGAGTCCTGCCAACACAGATATTCCTGTTTAGTAAGCATTCCTTCAATAACCAGTGTATGTCATGTGCTTTCCTACTGACTAGAATCCTAGCTCATATACTCACTATTCTTGCCAGACACAGTTTTAGCCCCTTAGAGACCTACAGCTAATCCCAAGAAATATAGACTCTAGAAACCTTTTATTTTTTTGCTTTTTAAAATTTAATTGCTTTTTCAATAATGCCCCATCCATATGTTATTTGAAAAAATTAGAGTAATAGAGTAGAAATTTTCATTTTAGTGCCCCCAATGTCTGTACACATTATGTTAGCTACATAGTTGAGCCTCTGTATCCAAAGGTTCTGCATCCTCAGATGCAACTAGCCACGAAGTAAAAATATTTGGGAAAAAGAGAACAATACAATAATAAAACACAAGGCAAATTTTAAAATATACTATAACAACTATTACCATATCATTTAAATTGTATTAGGTATTATAAGTAATCAGAGATGGTTTAAAACAGCCGGGCATGGTGGCGCATGCTTGTAATCCCAGTACTTGGGAGGCTGAGACAGGAGGATCCAGGTTCGAGGCCAGCCTCAGCTACTTAGTGAGGCCCTCTGCAACTTAGTGAGACCCTGTTTCAAAAATAAAGAATAAAAAATAGGGCTGGGGGTGTAGCTCGGGGGTAAAATGCCCCTGGGTTCAATCCCCAGTACCACACACACAAAAAAAGAAGAGATGGTTTAAAACATATGGAAGGATGCACTTAGGTTATATGCAAATACTACACATTTTATATAAGTGACTTGAGTAGCTGCAGATTTTGGTATCCACTGGAGCCAATCCCCCATAGATACCAAGGTATGACTATATTTAACTGAAAATAATCATTGAATATTTTGTCCTTGTGCTTCAGGAAGTACTTATGTGACAATGACAAACTAGCTTCATAGTAGTTGATCACCTTGAGGACACTGTGATCAAGTGTAATAGAAAAACTCTAGCTTGAGAACATTGCTTGGCTAATTTAGACTAAAAGTCCATTTTTATTCTAATCATGTATGCATTTAAAACAGAAGCATTTCATCCCTAAAGAATTCTGTCTGTGCCTCCAATTTCTCTTTACCATGTTAAGTAAACCAAGATATGAATTAAATTTAATAAACATTTATTAAGTACCTATGATGCTCAAAATATCATAGTAGGCACAAACTCGTATATATTTCTTGTCTCTAAGATGCATATATTCTTGTGAAGGGCATGTAACTTCATGCTGTATTTTTTCTTTCCTAATATTTTCTAACTGTCTCAGCCTTTCCCCCCTAACATTAAATGTAAATTTACTATACAGTAAAGTCTAAATGAAATGCCTCCTAGTGAAAGTTAAAATATAATAAGAAAAAGAAAAATCAAATTAGTGAACTCTAATGTATCCATTTTTAAAATGTCCTAAGAATGGAGATTTTACAGGCTGCCTAGAAGTGTGTATAACATCAACACAGAACTGAATATATCCTCTTCAACTGTCTGCATATTCTTAAAAGCATGAGTGAACTGGGTTCAAAAACTTTAATATGTTGAGAAAGTTACATAAAAGGTACTAGAATCAGAAATTCTTAGTCTAGGAAGCAAACTTGGATCAGAAAGGAAATGCCCTGTGTTTCTAGTGATAATATTTCTCATCTGCTTATTCGAACCTTTGCTTTCCCCTTAGACTTTAAATCTCTGATTGAATATGTACATTTTTAATTTGGACAAGTAATGTACCTGATGTCTAAGGTGTCACGCATGCCTATCTTTCACTGTTGAAAATTAAACAAGCAAAGGGATACTGCTGTGTTTTGGGAGAGATTCAGAACAATTTATTTATACATGAATATTATTAACAGCAAAATATTTTGGCTCAACATAGTGTTTAAAGATGACTCCCTCAATCCTAACTAACAAAGAGAATCTTCTAGCCCAAGCAGTCAATTGCTCTGTAGGAAAAGGAAAAGTAACCTGTATGATCTACAGTTCTTTCTTTCTTTCTTTCTTTCTTTCTTTCTTTCTTTCTTTCTTCTCTCTCTCTCTCTCTCTCTCTCTCTTTCTTTTGTACTGGGAATTGAATCCAGGGGCATTCTACCTCTGAGCTATACCCCCAGCCCTTTTTATTTATTTATTTATTTATTTATTGAAACAGGGTCTAAGTTTAGGAGGGCCTCACTAAGTTGCTGAGGCTGGCCTTGAACCTGCAATCCTCCTGCCTCAGCCTCCCATGTACTGGGATAATAGGCATGCACCACCATGCCTGCCTTCTCCATTCTTTACACACACCACCTCACTGGAAACATCCCTGACTATTGTACCTGTTGAGTAGTAATGGTCCACACACCACTTGGTTTTATTATAGGTAACCACATGATTTTAAATTGTCCAACAATCCTGTCAGTTCCTTCTGCAAATTTCATAGTTCCCAGAGTTCTCCAGTTATGGTCACATATACTTCTAAGAGGAAAAAAAAGGTTTGACCCAATCAGCGCAAAGAATCCTTGAAACAATGAGAAATAAAAACAAAAACAAATAAGGCTAGTTATGGTTGTATCTTGCTTTTACTCAAGCATGCAGTCCTAAGAAATTGTTTAGAAATCAAGTATAATAAATTCACCCGTTTCAGCTCACTTAAGAAGTTATAAATTCACCCGTTTCAGCTCACTTAAGAAGTTATTTCACAAACCATTTTTCTTAATATCTAATTAACCTTTAATAAGCCATGGTTCGTGATGGTTTAACTTTAAATTATACTTTCTGTCAAGGAATTAGTGACCTGTGATCATCTTTGAAATGTGTAAACGAACTAAAAAGGCATCGTCACTGGAGAATCTTTTGGTGAATTGTGAAAAACTCATTCTCTCGTATTGGCTTGATAGATCCCACTTGCTTCTGTATTTGGTTTCCCTAGTGCACGGCACATGGCCAGTCATGACATTAGCAGCTGGTCTACTTAATATGTATATGATCCAAACAGCACAAGAGAAAAGCTATGTCCACGTTCACCATGGGTTTGTTGGTAACACCTACTGCGCATCTTGTCTTTCCAAGGTCATCCACATAATTGACTAACGCAGTTGTATGATGAGTGTCCACAGCTGCTAACCTAAAACTGTGCGTAAGTATCTCAGGAAAATGCCAGACTCAAAAAGTGGGTACCATCAGAGTAATGGACGAGACAGCTGACTTCAACAAGTAGAGGAGGTGTTGAATTGGGGCCTTGCCGGGGTTTTTGGTTGTCGTTGGCCAAACAGGTTCTAGCAGGTGAGTGTTGGCAGGATAAAGTTTAGCAAGGATGGAGTAGAGTCAACCTGCCAGTGTGGGAAAGCTCCAGGGGTACTGAAAACGTGAGAAGGTCCTGGCCCCAGAGCCAGGGCTATGAAAATAAGGCCTCTAAGGAATGTGCTTCAGGAAGAACTCAGAAACAGAACCAGGCCACAGATAGGCCAGGAGTGAAGGAGGATGAGCAGAGCCAGCTATGGGCTACCCACTAATCTGCAGTGGGTTAGAAACATAAGAGCAAGGCCAAGGCAGTGTTGGGACGTGGTCCTGGTGAGCCAGGAGAAGTGGCCATGCCAGTGGAGGGAAGGG
This sequence comes from Glis glis, assembly GCA_004027185.1. NCBI lineage: Eukaryota > Metazoa > Chordata > Mammalia > Rodentia > Gliridae > Glis > Glis glis. Next base: position 53,732 of record PVJS01002906.1, on the reverse strand, counting down.
CAGAATTCCGGCCCGCCTCGCTGAAGGATGACCTGAGACAGAGTGATCACTGCTGATTCCTGCTGGCACCAACTGGAGACGCTGGCCCCATTCATACCCCATCCAACCTTGTGATCGGTTTCCTGGAGCCACTGCTGAAGCTCATGTGTGGTCTTCCTGCTTTCTTCCTCTACAGGCTGTGGAATGGACTAGTCATACTGAAGTGAGTCCAGGCCTCCCAACTGTGGCCCTCCTGCCACTCTGGCTCTCCAGAGCTTTGCTTCTGTCTCTTTATTCTGTGCAGTCTTCCTCATCTGTAAAGTGAGTGCTCAGACCAGAGGATCTTAAAGTTCCTTCCAATTCTAACATTCTGTGATTCTTGGATGTTATAAATTCCCAGAATCATAAAATTTAAAGTTGAAAGAAACTTTAGAAGTCATCTATTCAACCACCTACTCAACCTAGGCGAACCTAGCCAGAACTAATAAGCTTTGAAGGTTCTATGTAGTTGTTTTTGGCTGGCTGAATATGGCAGTAATCAAAGCTTAAAACCTTAAATATAAAGCATGAAAATATATATATATAAGATTTTTAGAACATCTAAGAAAAGTTTTGAAAGAACTGATGCCCAGAGAGCAGCATGTTCTATTGCTTAGAAGTTAGTATCTAAGTAGAATTTCCCAATCTTTGTGTTCACAATATCAGAGGCATATTAAAAAAATCATAAGTGATATCAGAAAATTCTCCAGACAAAACTAATTTGATTCAACTTACAATTATGCTTATAAGTATATGAGACAGGGCAAAGTGCTGTCACTACAACATCAAATAAACAAAGACTCAAAAAGAGAATAAGGTATAAAGGGGAAACCATCATACCGTGAGATGCATTCAAGAAAAATCTAAAACAATGTCATGTGTTCTTAAAGGATAAGTTTCAGTGGCAAGCTACATTTCAAAAGTAATTTGATCCCTAATAATAAATATTCTCATTTTCTTCAAAAGAATTATTTTCTTCACAGAATATATACCAACTATCACATTACAGATCTTGAAGAAATCATTGAATGTATTTAAGAAACAAGTATTTAAAACACTAGGGACTTTCTATTGTGTTTACTATTAATTACTGAAAAGTGGTAACTTCATAAATAAGAGATATATTATGCTTAGGATTTTTACTTGAATGATATTAAATCTATAGAAATAGTTTGGGAGAATTTATATATACATATATATCTTAATACTGATGAGTCTTTCAAATTATAAGTGTGATATGATATGTAACAGAATTTTTTAATGGAAATTGACAAGCTAATACTTAAATTTATAGAAAACTGCAAAAAAACCTAGAATGACTAAGACTACTCTAAAGAATATACACCTTCTAGGTGTCGTGGTGCACACGTAATCTCAGTACTTGGGATGCTGAGACAGGAAGATTGTAGGTTCGAAATCAGCCTCAGCAACTTAGGGAGGCCCTCAGCAACTTAGTGAGACATTGTTTAAAAGAAAAAATAAAATAGGGCTGGGGGTGTAGCTCAGAGGTAAAATGCCCCAGGTTCAATCCCCAGTACCAATAATACATATATATACCAATATATATAGTGTATATACATATACCAATATATATTGTGTAGATACACACACACACACATACACTTTCTGTATTGCTACAGTAATTGAGGTGAAGTAGTATCAGCACATGACTACATATGGAACAAAACAAGAATCTAGCCAAAGAACCACACAAATGTATTCTGATTTACAACAAATGCAATACTGAACTTCAAAAAGGAAAATTATCTTTTTGAAAAGTGATGCTGGATTATATAGTCATACAGGGTGGGGGGGGTGTCTTGACCTTATCCACACCATACACAAAAATTAAAAAAGAATTACAGACCTAAGGGTAAAGGATAAAATAAAACTTCTAAGAGAAAATGTAGGAAAGTATGACCTTAAAATAGGCAAAGATTTCCTCAACAGACACAAAAAGTAATGATCACAAAAGACAGACAAACTGGACTCCATTAAAACGAAGAACTTCTATTTACTAAAAGATATCAATCAAGCAGAGCATGGTGGCAAATACCTGTAATCCCAGTACTTGGGAGGCTGAGACAGGAGGATCACAGGTTCATGGACAGCCTCAAAAATGTAGTAAGACCCTGTTTCAAAACAAAAAATTAAAAAATAGGGCAAAGGGTGTAGCTCAGAGGTAGAATGCCCAGGGGTTCAATCCCCAGCACCATAAATAAATAAATAACCAGGCATATTATGTGATGGAATACTACGCAGCATTAAAAATAACAACTGTGTGCATAACATCATCAATGAACTAAAACAATGATGAGCTAAAGAGGTCAGACACAAAAAGATACATATGATATGATTTCATTTTTTTGAAGTACAAGAATATGCAAAACCAATCTACTATGACAGGAGTCAGACCAGTAGTTACCTTTGGTGGGTACAAATGAGGATGCTTTACGGGTGCTGGAAATGTTATCTTGTCACCTGAGTGGCTATCACGTGTATATCAACATGGGTTATATTCAGAATTTGTGCACTATACTGTGTGTATATTCTACTTCAATGCAAATTTAAAACAAAAATAAAATGGTCCCACTGGGCTTCACAGTGGTACAAACTATGTCTTAATTACATATTTCACCTTCCAAGGCCCAACACAATCCTCACTCAATAAGTGCTTATTGAATTTAATTAGGTTGGCCAGGTAGTTCCATCTATACAATCTTTACTAGATGATTTTCATATATTATGTCTTCCTTGTTTAAGAGAAGAACTATTGCTGTGGTTTCCTGCAGTCTCCTTTTCCATTCCTAGGGAGTTCATTCATATTTAAAATACCTGGCTTTTTTTTTTTCCAAAAAGGGAGATAGCATTTGCATACTGAAAACAAACAAAAATGACCCTGTTTGCAGGATTTAACAAGATTCAAATCAAAAAGGCAAAGGAAGAAGAAACAAAGAAAGGTGCTGTTGTGGCGCCCTGGGAAGCAGATGTTCATTAGGGCCCAGACACACAGATCACTATCACAGCGCACTTATCTGAACATGCTATCGTCAGTCAGACTGCACAGTCAAATCAAATTCTGAAGGCTCTGAGGGTGTGCACCCAAGAACATCCTTGCTGCTGAAACATGGATTTGTATTCTGTGACAGAGACGGGGTAGAAGGAACGCTAGATATCACCCACTGTCATTTTAAATCAAATCTGTATGTTAAAAAATAATTCATTCTTTAAAATAAAAATGCAACCAAATCAATGATTTCTGCTGTTAAAATTTAAAAATGAGAAACTATTACCAAGTCAGAAATATATCCTTTTTAGCCTTTGCCATTAAAAAAAGCACAATTTTTTGTGATTATTTTTTAGATAAAAGAATAGTTTGGTGAAATAGTCAAGAAATAGAAAAATGGTTATAGGTGACTTTAAATTTTAGTTTAGATTAAGAAAAAATGTAAACAGCCTACCATTTGACTGTCATATTTAAGTTACAATTTCCTTAGGAATACACATTTGTCATCAAAATACTTTGTTACATTAATTATAAATTCTTCTTCAAAGAATTACATCATGTCTGTGCTTCCATAACACACTTATACATTACAACATAAAATGTTAATTTAAATTTTCCATATAATATTGTATAAGGAATCAGAAGAGAAAATCCAATTCAAATCGGCAGTTGTAGTTAGCAAATTCGTAATCATAACCGGTAGCATTAAGAGGTAGCGAAGATTTTTTAACCACATTAAGTCAGACACACCTGGTCCCTGATTTGGGCATCTCGGGTGGGAGTAGCTTTTTTGAGATGGCCATTCAGTTGGAACAATCACTAGCACATACACCTCTTAGTGATCACAAGTGCAGAGTGGCTCCAGTCCTACAGTGCAAGATGAAAAGCTAGGGCAAGAGTGGAGAGGAGGCAGGAAGCAAACACACTGAGATTGTGCAAACCCTTGCTATCCAGGGCCATGAACTTTACTCCCACCCACTCTCACTTTGCAGGCCACTGGGCCTTGTCCAGCTCTTCACCCTAGAGTCTGTTGAGCCACAATCCAGAAACAAAATACCAAAGGATCCACTTAAGCAAGGATTGGTTCTGTCTTTGTCCTTTCAGGGTAGGCTTCTTAATCTGTGCTCCACAGGCTGCTTGTAGGTAAAAAAAAATTGGAGGCAAATAAAAATATGTGCCAACTCTCAAGAAGTTCTGGAGTTTCCTAGCAGTTATGACCAAGGGACCAGGTGAAAGAAAACAGGAGAAGTGATAGAACTGGACACTTTTACGGTCTTTTTGTTTCCTTCTTGTTACCAAGCCACAAGAGATGTTTATTCAGGTCTAGAGAAGAGCAAAGAAAAGCTGCGAGGCTGTAAGAATCCAGTCAGAGGTAAGGTCAGGATAAAAAGCACTACTCTAAGCAACCCTCGGATGGCTTTGTTGAGGGTGAGGGGGCAAGAGATTATCTCTGAAGGCCAACATAAGATAAGAAAACCAGTGAGTGGGGTGATGGGGAGCTAATCAAAGAGTAGGGGCTCCTGATGGCCCAGTTCCAGCTGGAAGCTCCAGCACCAACAGCTGGTTTTGCAAATCCCTGACTCATCTGATATCACAAGCGAGCCGGACCTCCCATCTTCTTGAAACCCCTTCCCCAGTCTAAAAGCTCCCATCCCCGTTAAAGAACTGCCTGGAGGCACTGTCTTCCCCTCCCCTAAAGAAAGCAAAGAGGAGATCCTGGAGTTCCAACTCTCGCCTCCTTCAAGAGACATCCTCTGGTAGGTGACTTGGTTCTGTGGTGGGTTTAGCAGAACCATATGTGAATTATGAAGTGGGTTATTTTACAGGCTCCCATGTGTTGGCTGGGGACCCTATCATGCACCCTATCAAGCGTGCACCACCACGTCTGGCTAAGACTTGCATTTTAAAAACAATGAAATTAATCAGAGCTGTGCTTTGTAGAAACATGGAGGCCTTTGGGGGTATCTCAGTTCATGACTTGAAAATAATTTTTTCCAGAAAATTTTTCTTCTCATAAATGTCTGCATTTGTCAAAAACTTGTTTGGTGATGAATCCAAATTGTTGTTGAGAAAGCAAAAGTCAACTAGGTGGTATTATGAATTTCTAATAAAATTAACTTTATGAGATATGACCAAATATTTTACCTGAGACTTTGTTATATAAATCTGAAAATACTTCCTTATGATTTTATGGGTAAGGGAAGACTGAGAGGATCTCCAGTACAAATATACTCCCAACCGCAATTCAAAATCATCATGATTAGAACATATTTAGCAGGGGAAATGTTATAATGTTATTTGAGGATATTATAGATGTAAGCTTATAAAAATTCATTTTTGGAAACTTTGATTTTTCCCCCCAAGAAACTCAGGTTAAGAGCACAATATTCTGTTATGGTAATTCCATCCAATTCTGCTATTCTAAATATTCAGTTTCTCAACTCATAGAAAAATACAGCTAATATTTTGTGAAATGGGCCCATACTTGCAGAACTAAGAAGGTGATGCATTTTTTTTCAAGACCAATGAAAATTATTTATGACATCTATGAAATGATCTCATTGTGTTGCATAAAACCTTTCCCTGAAATCACAGTTTGTCTGGGACCCAGGAGCCCGACTACACAGCACATGTTCACGGGCAGCCAGAGGGATAGATTCCGGATCCCACACTGAGCCCAAGTAGAGGACAATAGGACTCTTTAGCGTATGGCTCCATTTGCAGAGGTGAATAGCAACTTATTTTAAAAGAATTAAAATTAGATATTGACCAGATAAAGATATGTTCATAAAAGATCAGGAAAAATTTTTAAATCTATTTTCTGAAAGCATGCCAGCTCACATCAGACATCATCCATGTGTAGATTGCAGGCAATGATCTAATTATAGGCATTTAAAACCCCAAACTTATTTTTCCCCTTTGTCATAAAGCAAGGCTAATAAGCTAGGAGAAATAAACATCATTTCAAATGGTTCACAAAATAATAAAAGTAACATTTCTATGTACCTATTATGTCCTCATTTAAAGATTACATTACCAGTCTGTCACAACCTTAATAGGTTGGCTTTATAAACCTAAGACTAGAAATAATGTAAAATAAAGTAATTGAATATGAAACTTCAAGGGGGAAGCAGTTAACATGAAGCAAAAAATGTTATTCTTTTAAAGTTCTAAATACTTTCAAGAGAATTATCAATCCTGATTATCAATTCAAGAAATTCCCATTTGTTTATTTAAAGCTTCTTTTCTTTCTAAAGTTCTCAGATTTGTTGTAGCTTTTATTAACACTTTACTTCTTCTCAAAACGTGCATGCAGTTTTAAATCCCACATATATCTAAGTTCCTTCTCTGTCACTCAGACCCTTGGCTGATATGCCACCTGGGTATGCTAATTAGTAAGAATCTTCATTCATTTTTTGTGATGTGTCTATTCTGTTTTCTCTGGTAATTTGTGAGGTGCTGGAAAGCAGGAAGCAGACATTCTACCCCTAACCTTTCCCAATGTCAAGTGCAGGGAATGGTGCACCGGGGTCACTCAGTACAACAATCGATTGGCAAGTGTTTTAGCCTTTCACGAGCTTTGGCAATTTTCCAACAAGCTACTTGCCTTAAACAACCTAATTCCAGAATACAGACATTATGGCCAATGTTGGAAATCATCCACCTGATGATGATTTTGCATGCTTACCGTGCCAGATTCATAAACAACTATTCATATTAGCATGCAATCTCTCTTTTAGAATCCAGGTTTTCATATTCAGCATCCAGAAGACTATACTTATTCTTTGTCATCTAACATGACAAATGCATTCATATAAGAACCGACTAGAGGACAACGTAGGAAGAATGACAGCGCTCAGTATTATGCATTTGCTCCCCTACGAGGTCTAGACATTGATGTCGCCCTCTCCTTTCTGTTTCTCTCTCATCATTTTAACACACTTATTTTCCAGTGCTTATTTGAAAAAATAAAATATTCATATAATTATGTTAAGGAGATGAGATACATTAGGCAAAAATAAGGAATTAGATTATGAGAGATATATGTTCAGTTTGTTCTTGGCTTCGCTGTCACCATCCCCTTGACCCTTTTCTTTCCCCTCATATCTATTGGATTAAGAAATGTTTAGCTTCTATTATCAAATTTGTGTGAGGGCTCAAATTTGTATGTGCGTCTGACACACATGGTCTCAAGAAGACATTCTGCTGTTCATCCCCTGACCAAACAAGCGGCAGTGAGGCTGATCATCCAAGAGCTGCCTCTGGTGAGCATAGCAGTTCCACCAGGTTGTACTCTTTATTCATTAAAAAAACACATCGAGGTTTGGGCGTTGTGGCACACACCTGTGATACAAGTACTTGGGAGGCTGAGATGGGAGGATTGCAGGTTCAAGGTCAGCCTCAGCAACTTGGCAAGACCCTCAGCAACTTAGTGAGACCCTATTTCAAAATAAAAAATTAAATAAAATAAAATAGGGTTGGGTATATAGCTCAAAGGTATAACACCCCTGAGTTCAATCCCCAGTACAAAAAAAAAAGACATTGGAGAAACCAAAACACTTAAATTCATCTCACATAACTTGCCCAAGCCCAATGTTTCATTTTTGAATATTTTCTTTGATTTAAACCAAATATTATGGTGCTGCATTTAAATAACTGATACAACATTACTATGTTTTTTTAAAAATAAGCTATTTTACATTAAATAAAACCCTTTCACTTAGTAAAAACCTTTCACTTAAGAGCAACTTGATATCCCAATGAATGGAATAAAGACTATTCTCCCAATTTCAAAGCTAGATGGCCAAACCTTAGGTTTAGGGTTATGCCACAGTCAGTAAGTGAGAGATAGCTATAATTCTCAACCCCTTTGCCCTAGTTTGTATTTTAGTTATTATTTACTAAGTGAATAAATGTATTTACCATGTCTGAAATACACTGGAAGAAGGAATTTTCTGGAAAATTAAGCAGGAAGTATGGGCAGTGTTGGCAGAGGAGGTAGGCTGATGACAGGGGCCTATATAGACAAGCAAAGAAACCAATTCATTGTATGATTTTTTCAGGTGCCAATATTCTCTAATAAAGATTGCACAAAAAGGTACTTTTGACTCCGTAAGTTAAGCACTGACCATTCAATATGTGATTCATTCTAGGTATTCTACTCAATTCATAATATCTTTGAAATTTTTCATTATAAGAACAAAAGAAATCAAAGCACATCAAACTATATTGGAATTTCATTAGAAAACTAGGCTAGATCATTACACTTGTAGGTTTTGATGTATAAAACTTTTATGACCTAAAATAACGTTGGATGCATTTTTTCTGAATAATGATAGTTCAAGGACAAGCATTTATTTAGCACCTACTGTTCTATGAATCAATCAAGGAACAAGGGAGGTGTTGATATCCTTTGAAGATAGGCCTGCAGTGGGGTTATGAGCGTGCTTGAAGATAAACTTTAGATAAAGATAAACTTTAAGCTGGGCGTGGTGGCGCACGCTTGTAATCCCAGTACTTTGGGAGGCAGAGACCGGAGGATCCGGGTTCGCGGCCAGCCTCAGCTCTCTCTCTCTCTCTCCCTGTCTCTCTCTCTCTCTACCTAGTGAGGCCCTCCGCAACTTTGTGAGACCCGGTTTCAAAATAAAGCATAAAAAATAGGGCCGGGGGTGTAGCGCGGAGGTAGAATGCCCCTGGGCTCAATCCCTGGTACTGCAAAAAAAAAAAAAAAAAAAAAGATAAAGATAAACTTTAGTGTCCAATGCAAAGCAAACTAAATAGGAAATCCTTCATCATCTTTAAAAAGACTGAACGACTTTTCAGTGTTCTTGCATCATTACTGAGCATTTATCCCTCCATTCTAAATTTTTCTCACATGATTTTTATTGGTTGATCAGACACAGAAAAAATAGTTTTATTTCAACTTCCTCTTTAGTAAAGAAAAGGAAAAAAAGATCCTTTTGTCTTTAGGTAAAAGACCTGTAACTGAACATCTCAGTCCCTACTAAGTAAGCTGGAATAATTTTAAAGTTCAATAAACCATTAAACAAAACCTAAAGTTGGAACAATATATCTGTAGAGTTTTTAAAAAATGTTTTCTTGAGCTGGTTGTGGTGGCGCACGCTTGTAATCCCAGTACTTGGGAGGCTGAGACTGGAGGATCCAGGTTCGTGGCCAGCCTCAGCTACTTAGTGAGGTCCTCCACAACTTAGTGAGACCCTGTTTCAAAATAAAGAATAAAAAATAGGGCTGGGTGTGTAGCTCGGAGGTAGAATGCCCCTGAGTTCAATCCCCAGTACCGCAAAAAAAAAAAAGTTTTCTTGAAAATATATTACATGAAAATTGCCAACATTTGATTTTAGATTCAAAGTTGATATTGCCAAAAATGTAAGGTGTATCTAGTTACACTGATACAAAATGATTGGATGCTTTCTGACTTCACTTATCTTTTTCTATTCCCTTCTAGTACTACCACCATAGAAAAGGTAATATATAAAATAATAGTATCCTGGAATATTCAAAAGAAAGTCAATAGAAAGGAAGGGTACCAGAATGTCACATTATAATGCATCTCTTTTTTTAACATTTATATGACCTTGAGTCTTCTAATATCATTTCCAGTCATTATACCCCACTAAGAATATAAGGTTGATTAATCAGTGTAAAATATTGCATTATTAAATTGATATATTTAAGCGATCTTTATCTCTTAAACATGCTTACATCTTAAGACACAAATCACTCCACATCTTATGCCTTTTTACTTTCAGTCCACTTTCTTATACTCAGTATCAAATTAGACTCTTAATTTTCTAGAGAAACAGATTGAGATGATTTTCATTTGGCTACAACTAAGTAAGTGTTAAGGAATTCAACAAAATGGTAAATGTATGCAAAAGTTCAATTCAGGAAAACTATTTTATCCTAGTAGCTTTTCTTAATGAAATCCCAAATTAAATCATGCATTATTTTTTCAGATACTGAAGCTAAATTTAGATGTGTTCTTTGGCATATACTTATACAAAAATGGCTTGATAACAAAATTATGTTTTGTTTTAAAAACAAGCATTTTGTTAGCATAAAACACTTTTAATACGGAAAACTATGTAGCTATATACACCAAAACTTTCAATATATTTTAGAGAAATATGTTTTTATAACTATGTGAATGAAGATTACAAATGTGTCAGATTGTTTTTAAATCATACAAAACAGCTTAAAGAGAATTTTGTTTTTTTCTTTCTTCAAAAGAAATTTAATTCCTACCTTCTCCTTCCCCTTTTCCTTCCTTCCTTCCTCTCTCCCTCCTTCTCTTCCTTTCTTCTGGTGGTACTGGGAATTGAACCCAGGGGCATTCTACCTCCAAGGTATATCCCCAGCCCTATTTTATCTTTTATTCTGAAACAGGGTCTAAGTTGCTAAGGGTCTGCTATGTTGCTGAGACTGGCCTCGAACCTGTGATCCTCCTGTCTCAGCCTCCCAAGTACTGAGATTACAGGTGTGCACCACCATGCCTGGCTTAGAATAATGTTTCGAGTCCCATAAATATTTGCATAAATGCACTGGCAGTAGTGTATGTTGTAGTTTCATTTAAATAAACCATGATTTGCCGGGTTTGGTGGCGCACACTTGTAATCCCAGTACTTGGGAGGCTGAGATCGGAGGATCTGGGTTTGCGGCCAGCCTCAGCTACTTAGTAAGGCCCTCTGCAACTTAGTGAGATCCTGTTTCAAAATAAAGAATAAAAAATAAGTCTGGGGGTGTAGCTCGGAAGTAGAATGCGCCTGGGTTCAATCCCCAGTTCAGCAAAAAAATAAAAAAAAACTGTGATTCAAGAATTGCCTTTACAATAAGTGAAATTTCTATAACCATTGGTTGAACATGCACACATGCAAAACGTTATGTTAAAATGTTAATTACTAAAATTTTATCTGTGCAGCTGGAAAGTGCACACTAATCTCTTAGAATAAAATGAGCTTTTGTTTACAAAGTTTTATCAAAATATATTTCAGAATGAATGTGTTAGGTGATAAAGAGAATTGGCTGTGATAAGACCATCCTGACTGAGAAATACAAAAAACTTAACAGTATGTAAAATCAGGTTACTTGAAATCCGTGCTACTCTACATTAAGGTGTTGTGGAAATTACATAACTGCCTTCATTTCCACCCATGTCCTGCCCTTCCATGACACCCTCAAATTTACTTCATGTTTAATGCAGATATATTACTTTTTCTGATGATTATTTTTCTTTCTGTCAAAGCACAAAGCATGCCAGTATGGTCATGTGCTCTAATATAGCCACGTTGAAGTAATTCATTTTTTTGTTTGTTCATTTGTTTGTTTTGGTAATACTGGGGATTGAACCCAGGAGCACTTTATCTCTCAGCTATATCCCCAGCCCCATTCTATTTTTTAATTTTGAAACAGGGTCTTACTAAATTGCTGAGCTTCTTCTTCTTCTTCTTCTTCTTCTTCTTCTTTTTCTTCTTCCTTTTTCTTTTTTTCCTTTGGTAGTGGGGGTTGAACCCAGGGGCATTCTACCTCCAAGCTACATCCACAACCCTATTTTATTTTTTATTTTGAAACAGGGTCTCACTAAGTTGCTGAGGCTGGCCTTGAATCTGCGATCTTCCTGTCTCAATCTCCCAAGTACCAGGGTCACAGGCATGTGCCACCATGCCTACCACTAATGTTTTTATGAGGGAAATTACAAAATGAATTTGCCAAAATATACTCTAACTGGATCATTAACACAAGAAGAATGGTTTGGCATATGTAAATTTTTAAAGTATGGTAACAAAACTCATTTTTAAATGCCATTTTAATTGGTATCACCTATTCCTCTAATGAAAGAAATTACACCCATTTATTCTTTCCAGATTCAAAAAAATCACATCTACCTCTTGATCACAAGTCAAAATCACTTTTTAAATGACCACGCCACTCCTTAGTTTTTGATAGGGTTTCCAAACAGAAGTTTCAAAACAACTAGGACTAACAAACACATTACTGTACTTTAAACAGAATGATGTTTTCTATCCCTTGTCTCAGGAAGGTTAAAACACACACACACACACACACACACACACACACACACACATACACACACACGTGAGCATCATCACAGTAAACAACAGATAAGTGAGTTTATTAACTCTTTAGGTAGATTAGGCCACACTTATTATTAAATAACTACAAATCAAATAGAGCCCCTATATTTTTTAATGGCTCACACTACTACCATATTATCAACAGATATATAAAGGGAGAAAAAAAAAGAGGTTATTTGTTCCAAACTCTTGCTTATCTAAAATCTACTTCAGGTCACATTTCATTTTTCAGAGATGTCCCTTTCTAAGATAATCAAGATACTTTTACAATAGAGAATTTAGGTTTAATTACCAAACTTTAATACCACATTATATAGGTCAAGTACCTTTCTCCTGAAATAAAGGGATTCAAAGCAATAGGATTTCAAATTTCACAGTAGAAACAGCAAAATATGTTCTGAGAATGTCATTTACTGTAACACAAATCAATATTAAATGCTTTATGCAGGAAGCACACTTTCAGAAAATGGGCCCTAAAGCTTTCTGGGATCCAACCCTAATTACTAGAGCAGGCTCTTGCCGTTCGTCTCTCTCTTCAATTATTTACAGGGCAAAAAACGCCAAATGGCATTGCATTAGTTATATTAAATGTTATATACTTGGTTTCTAACTTACTAATGGTACATAAAAATTACTAAGGTAAATGTGCCTGTAGAAAAATGGCTTTTTTTCTTCTTCACCTGAGTGTATGTATTCATTATTCATAGACTTAAGTGTTGAATAGGCTTTCTTTTAGGCACCCAATACTGCATAATTTAAACAAGTGCATTAAATATATAAAATGTCTAAAAGGTGGTGCATTGATTATGCTACACAATTTCTTTGAACAGCTACACTGTAGCTCTAAAAAAAAAAAAAAACTAGCATTTTCCTCAAGTTCCCGAAAACAAATTATGTGAAAACTACACAGAAATGAATAATGGGTATCCTTGCTGCTACCATCTTGCTCTCTGGTGACCCAGGAGAAGAACTGGGAGTGAAAATGCGGCCCTCCAGTGCTGAGACATTTCTGGCCTCGCTGCTGACAAGTGTTCTTTTCACATGGACAAATACAGGGTTATGTTGTAGGTACATGACAACACGGACCACACACGCTGTAGGAAAGAGCACCTTATCAAGGTTGAATCTGAGATTCTTAGGACCAGGTACCAGGCCGGAAGTGCCCGTCTGCCAGCAAGCAGGGCACGATTGCAATCTCTCATAGAAAGTTCAGACACTGCATCCACACCTGATTCTTTTGTGATCTAGAAGGGCACCAGGAGTTATGCTAGAAGATAATGGCTGAAGGCCGCTGGTGCATCCAACTTCCATCTCCCAAATTGTAGCAGAAGCTTCCGAAGCAGTGAAATCTCCACTCTTCATGGACCCATGTAATATTTTAAATTAGTTCAGGAGGCATCAAATTGTTACCGTAAAAATTAAGATAGGCCCACTACGAAATACCCGGGACCCTAGAAAGCCAGTCGCAATTGATACATGTCATCAGCTGTCCTTGTCTAAGAGTGTGCCGAGGCCACTTTTGAGAAAACATTATTGGCAAAAAAAAAACTAAACTAAATACAAAGTCACTTCTTTCTCTGTACCGAAATCTGCCCATTGTCCCTCCTTTGCAAAAGCTACAGAGAAGATTAAAAGGGACATCAATGAATGCTGAGTGAACTTTGGCCACTTTTCTACCCAAAACACCAGCGTAAAAGTGGAAATCAGTAACCAGGTGAAGTGCCACACCGCACAAAGATCAGAGGCGGGGGGCGGCGCGCAGGGCCAGGGGCGGGGAGGGACGTCCGGCCCTCCCTCCAGCCCGCCGGCGCGGGGCGGGGGGCGGCCCCGGGGCGGGAGGCTCGGCGCACTCGGGGGAGCGCGGCCCCGAGGCGCGGTGGAGAGCCCTGCCCGGCGAGGCGGCGCTGGCCCGGTCGACCCCGGGCGCAGCTCGGCCCGCGACCCTGCCCGCGGGCGGCAGGAAGGGGCCCGCGGCTCTTTCCTGTCTCGCCTCCCCGCTCTCCGCGGCTTTCTGAAACCCGATCCCCGCAGTCGGCTCCTCGGGAAGCCGCCGCCCGCCCGGCGCGCAGCGGGCTCGCCCAGGCCAGCGCTATAGTTAGCAACCTTCATCAACTCCGCCCGGGGCGGCGGGGCTCCCCGCGCGGCGCGCCCGCACCCCTCCCCCGCGCCCCTCACCTTGGCTTGCAGATACTGGGGGTAGTAGTAGGTGGCGTACTGAGGGTACATCTGCTGTTTCCACACTTTGCCCATGAAGCTGGAAGGGAGCCTGCCGTGCAGGGTCGCGGACACTTTGGGGTTTCCAAGTCTCGATCTCTCCTGCCTCTCCCTTTCCGGAGGCGGCGGCGGCGGCTGCCGCTGCTCCACCTCCCAGCCGGGACCAGACGTCCTCCTCCTCCTCCTCCTCCTCTTCCTCCTCCTCCTCCTCCTCCTCCCAGGCGGAGAGAAAGACACTGCGGCGCGCAGAGGGCACCCCGGACAGGGCGCTGCCAAGGAGTTTCCTCCCGGAGCCCGCCTGCGCCCGGGCTGCCCAGGGCCGGCGCGCCGGCCGAGCGGAGCGGGGAGGCGATCACCACGGGCGGGAAGTGCTGCGGCGACGGCGGCGGCTGCGCTCGGTGCCAGGCGGCATCTGGGGTGGGTGCGCCCGACGGGAGCGGGGAGAGGGGCTGGCGCGCCGCGGCCGTGGGGGAAGGGCGGCGGGGCGGGGCCTGGCGCGCAGAGCCCGGGACCCGCTGGAGGTGCGGGCTGAGTTGAGCCGCTCACCTCCCCGCTCCGGCCGGGACGCGCAGAGCCCCGGCGCCAGATCGCTTTGTGTCGCGGGTGGGGTGGTTGGAGTGGAAGTGGGTTTGGGGGACCCGGCTTGAGAACCGCGGAGAGGGCACCTCTTTGGCTTTCCTGAGTTTTTATCTTCGTAAGGGGGGAAGGGAGGGGAAGGAAAAGAGGAAATATGATTAATCTCTTCCTCCCACGACCAATGATTTTTTTCAAGGAGGTAAGGAGAATGAGTTAGTGCCCAGCCACAAAGCTGGAGCCAGGACACCTGGGTTCGGTTCCTTCCGCCCACACCAGGCCACAGCACCGATTTCCTAGGTGACCTTGGAGCGTTACTGTCCTTCGGTTTGGTTTCCCCAGATGTGAGAGGTGAAATCACTCCCCCTGCATGCGGGGGAGCAAGGCTGAGTCGCACACACACACACACACACACACACACACACACACCCTCACAACGAATTGACGGA
This sequence comes from Glis glis, assembly GCA_004027185.1. Lineage (NCBI taxonomy): Eukaryota > Metazoa > Chordata > Mammalia > Rodentia > Gliridae > Glis > Glis glis. The sequence goes on along the minus strand of PVJS01002906.1, from coordinate 38,358 downwards.
TCCTTCTAAGGGAGATGCCGCAAAGAGGCAGAACGTTATTAGAGGACACGATATAGACATCAGCTTTTCTCTGCCTCTTTCTAATGCTGCCAGACAGTCTGTCAACTCCCACTCAGGAGCAAGGAAACTCCCTGAGTTTGGAATATTTTAAGGCCATTTTGAAAGTCACGCTGGCATATTGTTGCAGCGTGTTTCGATGACACATAAAATCAATCTCTCTCTCTCTCTCTCTCTCTCTCTCTCTCTCTCCTTCCCTTCTTCCCTCCCTCTCTCCATCTCCGAATTGTCACAGCTCTTAGCCCCAGATGAGCACTGGTTCTGTTCACGACAGAACCGGATATAATTTAATGGAGTTAATTGGTCCCTAAAGTTGCATGCAGAAGACTTTTATATTCTAACTGAAAAACAGTCAAGCCAGGCGTGGTGGCGCACGCTTGTAATCCCAGTACTTGGGAGGCTGAGACCAGAGGATCCAGGTTCCTGGCCAGCCTCAGCTACTTAGTGAGGCCCTCCGCAACTTAGCGAGACCCTGTTTCAAATAAAGAATAAAAAATGGAGCTGGGGGTGTAGCTCGGAGGTAGAATGCCCCTGGGTTTAATCCCCAGTGACACACACACACACACACACACACACACACACACAGAGAGAGAGAGAGAGAGAGAGAATAACAAAATGTACAATAGGATAGGTGGGAAAGCACCCCCAAATCGGTGTTCTGGAACAGCTAATAAAATGCAATGAGCATTCTATTTGTTATTAGATAGAACTTGATTACTTTGCTTTGTCATTTTAGTTTTTTAAAAGTCACTTCTTAGCGCAAGGCAAATCAAACCGAACTGGAATGCATAATTTTATTAAAGAGTTACATTTTTATATGATTGCAGTTTAAAGCAGCGTTAGTAAAATGCTGTAAAAGAATGATGAAATAGTGAACTGAGACCCCTATAAACTTTATATGCTTTAGACAAATTTCTGAGTCATACAATTTGGCAAAAACAAAACAAATGTAGTTCATGTGAGAACATTTTGGATATGCCAGCAGGCAAATCATGTCCCCGACCCCATTTTCCTATGTGAAATGCTATAAGGAAACGAGTATTTACTGAGTCTCTGCTGTATTATGGGCACTGTTAAGGTTAATGCTGATCTGAAAGTTGAAATGCTTCAGGGTCTAGCTAGAAGAGCTTTTAAAAATTCCTTATACAGTTTGAATTTGAGACCCTTTAATGTTTTTAAGCAGAGAACTGACATGAGCTAACTGATGTTTTAGGAACTCAGGAAGAGTAGGAATGAAGGTTTGGAGGAATGACTGAAGGAAGAGAAATAAGCTGAGAACAATCACCAGGACATCCAGTGTGAAGGAGCATGGGAAATTACCACACTAAGACTGCTCTACTTACTGTTACTGTATTTTTTTATGGATGATAAAAATTCAGCCTGTTTTAGAGAGCCCAAAAGCAGACCACAGTTATACAGACACTTGATTTATGACTGAGTCGGTATTACAGTGCCAGGGAGAAAGAACGAGCTTTTCAATAAATGCGTCTGGGTCAATTTTCTATCCATATGGAAAAAATGAAATCAAAGCCCTGCCTCACAAATACCAGAGGTAGGGGGAGAGTTCAGGTGGATGAATGACCTAGATGTGAAAAACAAAACTATGAAGCTGTTGTAAGACAATATAGAGGAATAGCTTTTTGACCTTGATGTAGGGAAAGATTTCTTTAATAAGCAACAATGGGTGCAAGACTGTTATACTGATTATATTAAAATTAAGAACCTTGGTTCATAGAAGGATTCCATAAGCTGAGTGAAAAAAATCAGCCACAGAATAGTTACTTATAATTCAAATAACTATAAAAGGTTAATATATGGAATATGTAAAGAACTCCCTCGAATCACTAAGAAAATAGAAACAACTTGTTAAAATGTGAGTAAAAGAATGAATGTGTATTTCACAAGGGAGGAAGCACAAATATTCAGCAAACATATGAAAAGATGCTAACATTCATTAGTAATAAGGAAAGGCAAATTAAAATAATAAGGTGCTACTTTATACTAGCTTGGCAAAAATTAAGAACTCTTAAAATAGTAAGAGTGGATAAATATATGGAAGAAGGAAAATTCTCAAAATCACTGCCTCCTGAATGTGTAAATGGGTATGAGCATCAGTTTAGCATATACTTTGACATTACCTAATTTTATTTGTATTCATTTTACAACACAGTTGTAGGCATAAACCTAAAAGAAATTCTTCTATATGTGCACCAGATGCACAAGAATAATCACAGTATAATGAAAATAACTCAAATCTCCACCAACTATAGAATGAACAAAAAGATTGTGTATGCACACAATGGAACACCGTAGAAGCAAAAATGAATAATTACAGTTAAAAGCATCAATATGGATCATTTCGAAATTAATGTTGAATAAAGAATAAAGTCAACAAAATATATAAGGCATGAATCCATTTGTATGAAGTTTGAAAACAAAACTATAACTAAACAATATATATATAAGAATAGGTACATAAATGATGTTTAAACTATAATGAAAAACAAGAGGATAATAACACAAAATGCAGAATGGTGATTCTCTTTGAGGAAGAAGAAGGGTGAAGGACTTGGAGATGGATCAACAGGGACTTAGAGAAATGGTAATGTTCCATGTTTTACTCTAGTTTATAGATACATAGAAATACATTTCAATATTTTCTTTAAGTAGTCATAGATGTTTTTGTATTTTTGCTGCATTTCATACTAAAGTTTTTTAAAAACAAAAATCAGCTTTTAATTTTAAACATGATAATTTTAAAATGAACACCAAAGCAGAGAGAATAGCTTCAACCTTTATCAATGTTTTGTCATTATTCTCTTATGTGGGCACGTACACACACACACACACACACACACACACACACACACTTTTATTTTCCTGGAGTATTTTAAAGGAATCCCAAACATTATCATTTTCATTTTATCAGTGACTATTTTAGTATCATCCATTAACAATTAAGAACCTCTTTTCTAACACAACACCATCACCACACCTAACAAATTTAACAAAAATTTGTTAATGCCAGTTAATACCCAGTGATTGCTCCTTTTTCTCCCATTGTCTAAAAATCACTTTTTGTAGTTTGTTTATTCAAATTAGGATGCAACAATGTCACATGTTGAATTTGGTTTATATGCCTCTTAAGCCTGTATGTGTGGGGAGGGTGGTTTACTGGGGTTGAGCCCAGGGATATTCTACTCTGAGCTATACCCCCAGCCTTATTTTATTTTTTATTTTGAAACAGGGTCTCACTAGGTTGCTGAGGATCTTGCTAAGTTGCTGAGGATCTTGCTAAGTTACTGAGGCTGGCCTGTGGCCTGTGACCTGTGATCCTCCTATCTCAGCCTCCCAAATACTGGGATTAGAGTCATGTGCCACCACGCCTGGCTAAGCCTCTTTTAGCATATAAAGTTCACCACTTTTTAAATTGGTATTTGTTTGTTGAAGGATTTGGTTCATTTGTCCTGTAGAATTTCTCACATGGCTGATTGCAACTTGATAGTGTTGTTTAAAGTAGTGGTCAGTTCTAGAGGTTTTATTAAATACAGATTCACTTTTTTGGCAAAGAACCCTTCCCAGATGGTACTGAATGGACATAGGGGACATGATGTGCATCCTATCAGGAAACATGTAATGTTTGATTGTCTCACTCTTGGTGATGTTAAGAATGACCAGAAGTTCAGGTATTATCAGTCTAATTTAACCATTGTAAAGTTCCCCATCAACCATTTACAGGATAGTTTTTAAAATTCATGAGTGTTGCCTAAGTTCATTATTTCATTAGAAGTTACAGAATTATGGTTTTTCTAATTTTATCATCTTTTCATCACTTCTTATTTGGAAATTGTCTTAGAGAAGAACTTTCTGCAACTCTTTGGTTAATTTGAAATACAGCTAGCATGGGATAAATTTCCTCTTACTTGCCAATTTTTAGAATAATGACTTGGTTCCAAGGAAACTCTAAAGGTAACTAGTTTTAAATAACATTTGGAACTCGTGGATTTTAACATGTTTGAGTTGCTTCAAGCATTTATAATCATTATTCTTTTTTGTGCTCAAATTATTCCATCTTTGGCTAAGGGGAACCCCTTCATGTTGGCTCCTACATTATTTTTTTTTCACCAGACCCCAATAGTGTTTGGTAGCATTTTTGCTTTCTGGCATGATAAGAATGTCACAAGTTCTTATACAGTTCTTATAACTATATCATTTCTTATATCTGTATCGATTTCTGTAAGAAACCCAGGTCAGCTTGCTTTTTAAAAATGTGAAAAAGAATAAATTCTTTAAAATGATTCCTACATATCACATTTTGGAAAAAGAACTCATGAAAGATTCATAATGAAAACTTTGTGCCAAGATGATCCTTAGGAGATGAACCATTGAGTGATTTTCCCCAACAGAGTTTATGTAGCCACATCTTCATCAGTATTGAAGAAGCATTTTCTGTGAGAAGGACGTTGGGGACACAGCAGACTTGGTGCCGGCTTCCATGAAGCTTACGTGAGGTTAACAGAGAGATAAGATAATGATGAATCATGGTAAATGCTTTGAAGAAAGCAACAGGGTAAATGGAGGAAACTGTGGGAGTTGGGTTAGAAGTTTTATGTAGTCAAAGGAAACTCCTTCAATAAAAAATAATGAATAAGAATGAGTCAGTCAAAAGCACTGTGCATGGGGTGAAAAGCGGAGGGCTGTGTTTTTGCAGAAGGCCTTGAGGCACAAACTGTTCCATCCAGGATCTCCAATCTGGAGATTATAACCAAAGGTAAACACTTTTTATTATAGTTAATCAGAAGTGGGCCAAACAAATTAGTTTTGATTAATGCCTTTGTTCTAATACCATCTGCCTGAAAGTATTGAAATAATTGAAGGATAAAATTAGCTATTTTGCTACAAAAAGCCCCGGTGCTAGAGCACCAGTGAATTGTCAGTGGGCTTTCGATCATGAGAAAAACCTCATGCAGGACTGGAAGATTACTAATTGATGAGTAGTCTTGTTTCCATACTCCTTAATTGCATGATATCTATATTACATTTGCTGCACACTTAAACAGAAAGGCAACATAGTTTTTACAAGATGAAAATGTGACGGACAAATATATTAGAGTCCTTAGAGGGTTCACTAATAAGAGTGTAGATAATAGGAAGCCCTATGAGTTTTATTATCACTTATTATTTGTATTTTATTTTATTATCATTTATTATTATTTTTATTATAAGCTGTGAGTTTTGTTATCAGACAGTCTTCAAGAATGGTTATATATAAACCTCCTAGTCTGATGTTCTCAGATATTTATCCTCAGACCCTAGTTTGTGGATCCCTAAATTAAAAAATTAAAATCTATACATCATTGCTAACAAAAAGTATTTTCTTTTTAAATAGTAATGTACTTTTTTAAAGATCATCAAAATGAAACACAAAATTTTAAAATTCTCATAATGTTCACTACCCACCAGAGTTGGAGAAGCACTATTTAGTTTATGCCTCTTACCATAACTCATAACTCACTTTCTGACCAGACCCTTCCCTCTTTTCTGGATTCATTTCCTTCCACTGTGTAACCTCTTGGTTTGTAGTTCATTTTTTCTCTTCCAAGCCTGCTCCTTCCAACCCTCATCATATTATTGTACAACTACAACCCAGCTTTGGCCTTTCCTTTTTTTTTTTTTTTTTTTTGCAGTACTGGGGATTGAACCCAGGGGCATTCTACCTCCAAGCTACACCCCCGGCCCTATTTTTTATACTTTATTTTGAAACTGGGTCTCACGAAGTTGCGGAGGGCCTCACTAAGTAGCTGAGCCTGGGCACAAACCCGGATCCTCTGGTCTCTGCCTCCCAAGTACTGGGATTACAAGCGTGCGCCACCACGCCCAGCTTAGCTTTGGCCTTTTCTAACCCATCCATCTAGAATACCTTTTACCCTTCTTCCCCTGGCTCAAAAGATCTCTTTCCTTAATACTAAGCTCCATCCAGACTTCCTTCAGCTACTAGGTTGGGTTGAGAGCCCCTCCCATGGCACCCAATCTGAACCTTTCGCTGAACATCAATCCAGTTAATTCACCTAGTAAATAGGGATATAATTGGAATGGAGTAGGCATAGAGTTAGAGGAGAGTATGAGTATTCCAGGCAAAAAGATCAGTATGTACAAAAGCATATATGCTTATAAGAGTATGATTAGAGGAGGGCATAGGACCAACACTCCAACATATAGGCACTGGTAGAAATTTCCTCAATAAGACCCTCAAAGCTCAGGAAATTAAAATAAGAATTAATAAAATGGGATGTCATTAAATTAAAAAGTTTCTGTTCAGCAAAGGAAAACATCAAGCATCTAAAGAGAGAGCCTACAGAATGGGAGATCTTTGCCAACTACTCCTCTGATAGAGGGCTAATATCCAGAATATACAAAGACCTTAAAAGACTTAACAATAAAAAAAATAACAGCCCAATCAAGAAATGGACAATTGAACAAAATAGACACTTCACAAAAGAAAAAATAAAAATGGCCAATAAATATATGAAAAAATGTTCAGCATCATTAGCAATCAGAGATACAAATCAAAACTACACTGAGATTCCATCTAACCCCAGTTAGAATGGCAATCATCAAGAGTACAAACAACAACACATGCTGGCGAGGATGGAGAAATTGTAACTCTTCTACACTGTTGGTGGGATTGCAAATTAGTGCAGCCACTATGGAGATCAGCATGGAGAGTCCTCAGAAAACTGGGAATGGGTCTACCATATGATTCAGCTATACCACTCCTGGGTATTTTTTCAAAGGGACTGAAATCAGAATATTATAGTGATACATGCATATCCATGTTTATAGCAGCACAATTTGCAATAGCCAAATCATGGAGCCAACCTAAGAGTCCATCAATAGATGCGTGGATTATAAAATTGTGGGATGTACACACAATGGAATTTTACTCAGCAATAAAGAAGAACAAAATTATGTCACATGCAGGGAAATGGATGGACCTGGAGAAAATTATGTTAAGTGAGATTAGCCAGTCAAAGAAAGAGAAGGGTCATATGTTTTCTCTCATATGTGGAAGCTAGGGAGTAATCCAGATATAAGAGGGACTTCAGATAATGGAGGAGAAACCCCAGTAGAGTGGTGAAGGGGCCTAGGGGAGAGTGGTGGTGGTGGTGGTGTGTTTGTGTGTGTATATGTAAAATCAATGAAGGAAACACTTCCACTTAAGTTATTTACATATGTGAAATTACCAATGCCAATCTCAGTATCATGTATGGGGAAGGGAAGGGAGTGGGGAGGGAGCTGGGGGAAACTCACCAAGTGCTGTGTGCCCCTATATCCCTATCATTCTGAACTACATTATGATGTGAGACTACAATGCACCAATAAAAATATATTAAAAATATAATAAAGTAAAACAAAGCATTATCTCAAAAAAAGCATATGATTAGAAAACTACAAATAATTCATTATGACTTACAATTCCAGGTCCATACTGCTATGCTCAGAATGTCTTCCAAAATTCATGTGCTGAAACTTTATTCCATTTGTGGTGGTATAAAGAGGCAGGCTCTTTGGGGATATAATTAAGTCATGAGGGCTCTATCCTAATTGTGTTAGGTATCTATTACCGCTTAACAAGTATGTCCCAAATTTAGCAAACAACAAACATTCATTATCTCACATGGTTTCTGAAGGTCAGGAATTTGGGAATGGCTGAGCTGGGTGGTTCTGGCTCTGGGTCTTTCATGAGATTAAGCTGTCAGCTGGGGCAGTAGTCACAGAAAGGTTTGGTGAGGGATGGAGGATCCACTTCCAAGCTTACCCATGTGGCTAGTGGCTGGTGTCCTCAGTGGTTCTCTATAGGACAGCTCATGACAGGGTGGCTGGCTATCTTCAGAGTGAATGATGAGAGAGAGAGAGAGAGAGAGAGAGAGCACATGGTCAACCAGGAGAGAAACTGCAATGTCTTTTATAACCTTATCTCAGAAGAGACATTATCAATTCTGCCGTATTCTTTTTAGTCATCATGTAGCAAGGGACTACTGACTATATGAAAAGGCAGAGGTGGGGACCATTAGAAGCTATCTTGGGGGTTGACTACCACAGTGATATACATAGTACATAGAAAATTCAAATGAATGCATTCTTATTACTTACTTGTTTACTTACTTATACAATGAGCTCTATTTACTCATACAATGAGCATTATATGTGACATGGAAGTTAATTCAAACAATTACTCCTTAAGCAGTTGCTCCCCATTCCCCTTTCCTCCTAGCCCTTGGCAACCAACACTCTGCTTTCCTTTCCTATGGATTTACCAGTTCTGGATATATCATATGAATGGACTCATACAGCAGAGGATTTTTTTGTCTGGCTTCTTTCACTTAGCAAAGTGCTTTGAGGTTCATCCACATTGTAGTGTATATCAGTGCTTCATTCTTTCCATGGCCAAATAATATCCCATTTATATAATCACCACAGTTTGTTTATGCATCCATCTGTTGGTGGGTCATTGGGTTGTTTGCACCTTTGGCTACTGTGAATAGTGCTGCTTTGAACATTTGTTCAAAAGCATTTGTTTGAGGGAGTATTGATTTTGACAGGCCAGTGAACATCTCAGTGAATATGTCCACCAGGTTTTGGTATCTGTGAGTCTGAAGTTGGGAGGAAAGATCTGAGATGGAACTACATTTGGGAGACAGCCACAGTGTATGAATTGTAGTTGAAATCAAAAGATGGGATGGTAGTTGAAATAAAGAGATGGGATGAGACCATCTCAGGAGAGTATACACACACACAAAAAAAGCAGTGGATGAAAGGTAGAAATTAAAATGTCTATAACACACAAAACTTGTCTAAAACCTCTAGGCATTCTCTGATCTAACATTAGGTCTTCTTAGTATCAAACTAACACACCTAAGGCAGAGGTTCTCATCATTGACCTCTAGACCTTATAGGACCATATACATTCAAGTTGTTTAGTCATTTTTATTATCAAAAAATCCCTCCTTCCTTCTAGGTTCTCAAAGTGCAATTTATGACATTAAAAAATCACACCCTGCCCTATGAGAGATGATAATGTTTAGTGAGTGCTCTGTGATGTAAATAATGTCTCAGGCATCTTTTCTACTAACTAAATGACACCAGGGTTTTCATCTTTCTTTTAAATATTTTCTAATATCCAGATGCAGATGCATTTTCTACTTCTGTAATTTATTGCATCATGATTCAATTGAATAGTCTAGTAAGGTGCTGTCTCATGCTCAATAAACTATGTGCTCTACCAACTTCTCACAATCTACCCTTCTTTTAAGATAGCATCATGTTCTATTATTATATAAGGTAACAAAAAACTCCTATTGATTTATCAGTACCTTTAATTTGTGCTCAGTTATGATCTTAAGCCTATTTATTCACGTTTATGTCTAGATCATCATTCCTCTTATTATGTCAATAGAAACTTTTTAAATCTCAGAACACACACTAATGTTACCCTTCACACTTTTCTATGAAAATTCTTTGTTTCATACATATCTCCAAGAACATCTTCAATTTTCTTTTTGTGTTTTTAAAGTGTTAATAATCTTGTCATATTTGCTGTCTTACCAGAATTCAGAACTTTCCCAATTCCATTTTGTCACCAATGGGGAATATTGAACAACATTGGGGACCTAAAATTCACTGTATGTGGTAGCTTTCAATTAGATTAGCAGTAAGCTGTTCACCTGCACTTTGGGAGGTATTATTCTCCATCAAATTATGCTTCTAGGATTGCATGAACCTTTTTATGTTTGCAACCTTCCCACTCCAATGGATATTGGAGCATAAGCGAGACTAAATCTGTCTCGAGGACTAAATTCCATCTCATATGAACCTCAACTGTTTCCATTTCCTGTATGAACAATACAGAACGAAGCGATCCAATCTTCGTCAGGACTCTCTGTGCTTGGTATATATTGTGATCAACATAGCAATGATAATGAAATGGAAGTAATCCTGGGCTGTCAAGATGCTTTCAGTGGAATTTTTCTCCATCTGGAAGATGTTTGGCCTCAGGGGGAGGAGGAAATCTAATCCCGCATGCAGAAGGACAGAGCCTGCATCCTCTTTTCTAGAAAGTCATGGGATTACAGGACAGTGGTATTTACTGCTGTGCCATCTCTTTGAAAGATTGGTCTTTTATGTGCTCAAAGGGAGGAGCTAACAGCCCTTAGCAAGGGTTGCGCACCACTCATTCAGTGACTTACTAAGTCACCATTCATTCAATGACTTACTAAACCCCTGAGTAAAGCGGGGCGTGGTGGCGCACACTTGTAATCCCAGTACTTGGGAGGCTGAAACAGGAGGATCCAGGTTTGGGGCCAGCCTCAGCTACTTAGTGAGGCCCTCCACAACTTAGTGAGACCCTGTTTCAAAATAAAGAATAAAAAATAGGGCTGGGGATGGAGCTTGGAGGTAGAATGCCCCTGGGTTCAATCCCCAGTACCAGCAAAAAACAAAACAAAACTAAACTAAACTAAACCCCTGAGTAATTGGTATTAAGGGAACATGGGCAAAGCGTGGTTAGGTCAGGGTACCCCTGCCCCACCAAGGTCCAGTTCAAAACCAGCCATTTTCTAATTGACTCATATTTGACTTCCATGAATGTCTTAGTCCTGATATCTCTTACACAATGTTAGCTACTTACTGAAAGCTTCCTTACTCCACCCTTATAATCTCCCTGCTATGTAGGTTACTATCTGCATTTGCAGAGAAGACTAAACTGTGTAAGATTATGACTTTCCTGAGGCTTCAGAGTAGAGAAACCAGGATTTGAATTGAATTCATACTCAACACATTGCCTCCTTATTTCACTTTAAGCAAAGAGCCAATAGAAGATAGGAATGTTCAGTTAATTCTATAATTAATTTTGAAATTAGTAAACACACTTATGTAAATTTTTCTGTAATACTGTTTTTACCTACCCTTATCTCATAAAAGCTTCTTCTGATCTTAATTCACATATAATCATAATTTTTTATTATAGCGGTAATCACAACCAATACACCATTTCGGGTCTTACCATTCTCATATTCCCTCCCTCCCTCCCTCCCTCCCTCCCTTCCTCCCTCCCACTAGGGATTGAACTCAGGGCTTTATGCATACTAGGCAAAAGCTCTACCAATGAGCTATACCCCCAGAACATTTCTTCTTTTTTAAGCAATACTTCATTTATATTTTTTCATGTTGTATAGTTTTTATAGTTACAATATGCACAACCATACACTCAATAAATATTCAATAATTTTTCTAAACATTCTTAAGTGTGGCAGTGAAAATTTAAATAGTGCAAGTATACCTCACTTTAGGAAAATCAGTTTTATAGACAAGCATAAAAGCAAAACAGTGCACATATTCTCAATAAAAGGATTCAATGTAGCATTCCTTTAAATGGAATGTTCCCCCTGGGTCCCCAGGGGACTCACTTTCTCAAAATTAAGAGTTACTCCCATACTCTGTGAAGGTCTGCCTATGGCTGGGTAATTTCTGAGATTCTCTCTAGCACAACCATTGATTATATAAAACGAGGCCACCCATATATTCTAGGTGTTGTTTAATTACAGAAACCTACAGGAATGAAGAATGTGTTTTCTTCTTAGGCTCTAATGTTCAATAAAAACTCTGAAGGATTTTTTTCTCTGCTTCACTTTTTGGTGTCCCAGACCAAGTGTTTCTGGAACTGTAGAGTCCTCAGGAAGTCAGGGACTGTGTGGCCACCTATTCTTGTCCATCCTCCTGCCTCCCATCCAGGCCACACCCAAGCCAGCCTAGACAGATGAGCCTCTTCCCTATTTTTAACAAGATCCAGGACTGGGAATGTTCCTTATTTCCTCAGTAATCCCATTTCTCCACACTTCATTTTAATTTTTATACTATCAACCAAGTGACTTCGTGTACTTCTTAAAACTTGGCATCTAATATAGAAGATATTTTTCATGAATTTAAAATTAGAGAGATAATAAGTAGGGATCAAATAGAAAACAAGATGTATTTTGATTGTTTATGACTTTGGATATACTGGCATAATGTCATAACATGGGAACATGCAATAGCAAATTTTATCTCCTAAAAATCATCAATTTTATAAGTATAAACATATCTTAAGTATCTGGAGACATTTAACTGGAGATATATGATAATATTTAAGATTGAAGATAACAGGATGCCCTCACTCATCCCCCCCAAAATGATTTCATTCTTGTTTAATGAGATTAAATTATATCTAAGGAACTCCGTAATAAAAACCCTTCCACTCCCTTCCACATACAAAACATGTTTTGTTGTTGTTGTTCAATGAGGGCAGATTGCTTTGGGAAAAAAGTCACTACTTGCCATTCTGCTAATGTCCTGCTAATTGCCTCCCATTGGCTTTAATTTTAGTTCTTTTAAATATCTGGAAGCTGAAATTTTTGAGGAGGCTTTAAAGGACAGAGATCAGTGAAGGATAGAAGTGGCTATCTCATTTATACCTGATGAACACCCCTTCTTTTATATTTTGCACAAGCCATCCCCCCATCAAATGCTTCTTTGGTATTACATGGGTATCTTTCTTAATACGTGTTCACAAAACATCATGCATTAATTGCTTTCGTTCAGGCTAGTTTATTTAATAACTCTATCCTACAAAAATCGATTGATTATTTTCCTCTGATAGCAACATTCTGATAGGCCTGGTTTCCTCATTTCCTTTTCTTAGAAAATTTCTGTCTTAAAGAATATAAAGAAGAGTGTGCACACTCCCCTTTGTTCCATTTTTGTCTTGTCTTTTTATTTTTTTTGGTACCGAGAATGATATGCAGTCACAAGTGCTAGATGAGAAATGTCTATCAGATTTAACCATTCTGCACATGATTAATTTTGTTATGAGCAAAATAGAATATGTTTTCTAAGTTCCTCTGGCAGCCACTGTATGAAGCTGTTCCTGCCTTTAAATCATCTTAGTTTGTGTGTAGTAAAGCATGTCTTAGTTGAAACGATTGTTTCCTTCCATCTATGCCCCATGCCTCCTGAGCTTTCGAGGATATTTTCATTCTTATGAAAATGGTTAATATCACTTTGACTATTAGTCTTATTCTATTCCCATGACTTATAAGGTCACTTTAACAAAAACATGATTTTATTTTTCATATTATAACCTACTTTGAAGGCAGTGACATTAGTGAAAAAAGAAGATGATAGTCTGAATCAGATAATGAAATAAAAACAAAGACAAAATAGAAAATAAGATACTTTTCCCATAAGGCCCTGGTAAAAATCTACAAACTCCTCAAGGGTAATAAGATTTTGTATTTTACCAGTGTTCAGTAGATATCTATGATCAACAAATATTACTGAATGGCTAATAGGTCTGCAGACTCGGAAAATTTAGTCAAAGGTGAATTTATTGATTATATAAAATTATTGTACAGTCTCTTGATATTCTGGAGTCCAACTTAGGTTTGAACTCCTGCTCTATTTTTATTTATTTACTTATTTAATTTTTCCAGCTTTATTGAGATAAAATGGACAAATAAACCTTCATGTATTTAAGGTATATGATGTGATTTTTTTATGTATGTATACATTGTGAAGTTCTTACCACAATCATGCTAATTAACACATCCATCCCTGCACAGATATACCTTTGTTGCTATTGTTGAGTCCTTGCTTTCTTCTTGGGGGAGGGGAGTAACCAGGGACGGAACCTGGGGCATTCTACCTCCTAGCTACACCTCCAGCCCTTTTTATTTTTTGAAACAGAGTCTTGCTAAGTTGCTGAGGCTGGCCTCGAATCTGAAATCCTCCTGTCTCAGCCTCCTAGTACTAGGATTACAGGTGTGCACCACCACACCTGGCTAAGCCCTTGCTCTTAACAAGTTATTTAACTTCTATGTGCCTCCGTTTCCTCATTATAAGATGAGGAGGGTAATAATGGTTCTTGCTCATAAATTGCTGTGAATACTAAATAAATTCTTATATAAAATTACTGAGAAGGGGTCTGGCAAATAATAAGCAGTGTATATGCTAGCTATTATTACTAATTTTGAAATGAAAGACCTCATTGTAGCTATTACTATAATGATTTCATACATTTGTAAAAAGTGTGTTGTTTGACAACCGTTGCCAAGAGAATTGGAATTCTTCATAGAAATTCCAAATAGCATAGAACTCCTAGGTGATATGCAAACACAAAGAATTTTCCCTTTACCGATCAAAGTTATCTCTATTTTGTGATTAACTAAATCGTTAGGTTCAGTTAACTGTCATGAAGAGCCATAGAGGCACTCTTGACTCTTCTTCAGATATACGGAGCAGGTCCAATGTGATCAGTCAACAGAGGTCAGGCTGGGTGGGCATCCATCTTCCAAACCTGTAAACTGCCTGAGCCTCATACTTGTCACTTTCTCCACAGTTTCGTCTGTGCCCTCTACATCAGGTTAACCAGGTGCTATGTTTCCAGTATACTTCAGATGGTATGGAGCAGTCAGTAAAAATCACTAGGTCTTTGGAAAATCTCCCTGTTCTTCATAACATATGTAAGAATGGACAATATGCAGATTGGAACACCTTCTCATTTTGAGAATTCATTAATGTATTAGACAACTACTTACTAAATACTCCTATGTGTGAAGCAATTAATACACAAAGATAAATAAACCACAGTCTCTATCCATATGGGACTTATGCCCTGGTAGTTTCGTATTGGTCTGTTATACAATCAATCTTCATTATTATTTAGTCTACCTGTTAAATTTTTTGTGCCACTGCAAAATCAACATTTGTGGCTCTTCTGTGGTCACTTGTGCATATGCGCAGTGGTGGAGGATCCGCGTCCCCAACACTTAGGTTTCTAGTTGAAGTTGCACAAGGCACTGCTCTGCCTTCTTGTTTCAGCCCATGCTGTGAGCACTATTCATTTTGTGGTCTATTTTTTTTTTTTTTGGTGGTATTAGAGATTGAACCCAGGGGCGTTCTACCTTCAAGCTACACCCCCAGCCCTATTTTTTTTAATTCTTTATTTTGAAACAGGGTCTCACTAAGTTGTGGAAGACCCCACTAAGTAGCTGAGGCTGGCTGTGAACCCAGATCCTCCGGTCTCAGCCTCTCAAGTATGGGATTACAAGCGTGCGCCACCACGCCCAGCTTTTGCAGTCTATTTTATTGCCTTTTTTTTTGCATTCTTGTGCTTTTTGTTGATGACGTCACTGTTTTAAGTGGCCTCAACTATAGTTCTGAAATGCTGTCTAGAATTCTTAAGCACAAGATGACTGTGTGGAGAAAACATATATGCCAGATAAACTTCATTAAGGCATGTGTTACCATGCTGTTGGCCATGAGTTCAATATTAATGAATCAGTGATACTGTATATCCAGAAAAAGGAAGCGGAAGCTGGGTATGGTGGTGCACACCTGTCATCCCAGCATTTGGGAGACTGAGACAAGAGGATCTCAGGTTTGAGGCCAGCCGCATACTTGTAATCCCAGTACTTGGGAGCCTGAGACTGGAGGATCAGGGTTCGCAGCTAGCTTCAGCTACTTAGTGAGGCCCTCAGCAACTTAGTGAGACCTTGTTTCAAAATAAAAAATAAAAAGGGCTGTGGGTGTAACTCAGAGGTAGAATGCCCCTGGGTTCAATCCCAGTACTACAAAAACAGCAAAACAAACCAAAACCAAAAACCAACAAAAAAAAGAGGAGATCTGCCAATCTGTGCATGAGACTGTTGGAAAGTGCTCAAGTAACATCTTTAGTGCGTGATGAAGCTGTGGAAAGTGGCTGAATTTGTAGATTCATGAAATCAAGCATTGTGAGGCTAAAAACTAAAGAAACTTACTGTCACATTATGAAGGGTCATAAAAATGTTAAACTCCTCGAGGTTAATGTTTCATTATTAAAAATACTGCATATAACTTTTATAAGAAATACACATTAAATACAGTGTCTTTAAACAGAAACACACATAAAAAAGGTTACAAATTGATTAGTTGACAAAAGTGTCGAGTCCAGAAGGAACCTAAGCCTGTGTTTCCCCTAGGAACAATGGCTCAGCATTGACTGATTCTGTTTGCATAGTGACTTTACAGAAAGTATCTACCATGAATAACGAGAATCCACTGTATATTCTTTGATAGTCTGTGGTGTTTTTATCAATCACAGTAATTTTGTAACCCGTGGGACATTTGGCATTTTTATTGTCAAGGCTGGGTGGAGGGTGGGTGTGGGGGTGCTACTGGCACCTAGCAGGTGCCAAGGATGCTGTTAAACTTCCTATAAAGAAGTATCCTGTCAAAACTACCGGAAGTGCTGAGTCTGAGAAACCCTGCTCTACACCAAAGGTCTGCAAACTATTTCTAGTAAGGACCAGATAGTTAATGTTTGCACCTTTGTGGACCATGTGGTTCCACCGTGGCTACTTAGCTCTGCCATTGTAGTGTGCAAGCAGCCACCAAGGACACCCCCAGCTCATGGGTGGGTCAGCTATTTTCCAATAAACTACCTGTACCAACAGGTGGCATGCTGGCTTGGGGCTGGACTGTAGTTTGTGAGCCCATCCACAGCAGTGAATCTCAATCGTGGATTCTCATTAGAAGAACCTAGGAACTTCTAAGCAGTGGTATTGCTTGGATTCCACTGCCTCAAATTCTGACTTGATGCTCTGAGATGGGGCCCCAGTGTTGCTATTGCTTAACAGCTCCTCAGGGATTAGACTGTACAGCCAGCATTGAGAGCCACTGCTGCGAAACAGTTGCTGTTTGGGTATTTGAAGGTTGAACCAGCACAGTAGACCTTCATCAGTAGTCAGCAGACCCTTTTCTTGCAATCTGGCTTCTGTCCCAAGTACTCTCCTGAAAGTCCCCAAATTAATGACCCTTTATTAGGACTCATTCCTCAGAACCTCTGAGGTTCCCATTTAGAAACACTATGTATTTTCACTTCTCACTCTTCCGGCTCTCCCCCTGTGCTGCTCACTACTTTCAACTTGTCTCCCACCTTTTGCACCTTAAATACAGGTTCTCCCCGCAGAGCTGTCTAAGGCTCTTCTGTGAATAATTTTCCCTGAACTGTGTCATGGCACTACCTGTCTATAAACAGTGTTCACACTGCATTCTGTTTGTCTGACCTCTCCGAAAGGATTGTTTTAATAGGCTATCTGGTGACTCTATTCTTGGTTTGATCATAGTTTTGGAAACGAGACATGAAATCATTATTCATGAAATGAACTGAAATACTCTTTTTCCAGATATCAACTCCCACTGCACAGGAACTTTCACAGAACATTTTAAAAGCTGTAATCCTTACTGTAGAACTGCCTCACAGTGGAAACAACCCCACAATAAGGTCATTCAGGGACTTTGTAGCTTACCATATGCACCCAGACCTACTTCATGCTAAGTAGAAAGTTATTAGTGTACACAAATTTAAAGACTACTTAATAAGTACCGTAAGTGCCAATTTTGCATTTCATGTCACCAGAACACTCCCAGAGTTCAGAGTTATAATAATGAGACACTCATTGCCAGAATATGAGGTAGATCTTGGCAGTAGATAGGTGGCACCCACAAACTCTGTAATTGACGGGAGTTTGTTTTGTTTTGTGGTACTGGGGGTTGAACCCAGGGACATTCTACCACTGAGCTACATCCGCAGCCTTTTTTTTAATTTTAATTTTGAAATAGGGTCTTGCTAAGTTACCACACATTGGTCTCCAACTTGTGATCCTTCTGTCTCAGCCTCCCAGATACTAGGATTATAGGTGTGTGCCCTGTTTGGTGAGCATTGTAAGAGGATGTGTTTACAAAGGAATTGGCAGGTATATTTGTTTCCTAGATATCCTATAACAAAATATCACAAACTTTATGGTTTAAAACAAATTTATTGTCTCATTGTTCTGGAGGCCAGAAGTTGGAAATGAAAGTGTTGGTAGGGCTGTACTCTGTCTGGAAGCTCTGTGAGAAATCCCTCCCTTACCTCTTCCAACTTCTGTGGCTGTTGGCATTCCTCATCTTCTTTGGCTTGTGAACACATCCCTTTTATCTCTGACTTCATATCACCTTCTCCCCTGTCAATGTATTCTTCTCTTCCATCAGTGTCAAATCTCTCCTTAACTTTCTCTTATAAGGACACTTGTCATTGGGCTTAGAGCCCACCCAGATAGTCAAGCATTAACTCTTCATTTCAAGTTCCATCATTTAATTACATCTGCAAAGATCCTTTTACCAAATAAGGTCATAGTCACAAGTTCTGGGAGTTGGGATGTGGATATACCTATTTGGAGTCACCATTTTAGCTTGCTGCAGCAAGGTTGGGGAAAACCATCAAGGAATGGTGAAAGCCTGTGTGATTGGTCTTTACCACAGGTAGGCCTGCAGGAGGAAGGGGAGAAAGCAGTCCATGGGAGGTAGAGACGATCACTACAGTATAGGGGAGGGAGGGAGGTACCTGACTGCAGTGTGGTTTTGAAAGATAAATTCAGTTAGTGTGTGGATTGGCTTAGAGAGAGCTGGGGAATAAACACCCAATGCCATTCTCTTCCCACCCTCCTATTGGGACCTTCCGTGGGTCAAATCAAAGCAGATATTAGAGAAAAAGATGCCCATTGATACAGTCCAAAAAAGAGAGGGGTAGAGAGTAGATCTGGAGGGACAACTGAAACACATCCTCTGCATCAGGACATTATCACTCCTGAGGAACTGCGAAAAAGTCCTCGAGGTAAGATGTTCAAATGAGGCTGCTTTCACAGTACAGCAGTTAGCTTCTTTCTATATGTAAAAAAACAAATGAGAACATATTCCTTTTTTTTCTGTAATTCCAGACCATTACACACTGGTACTGGAAAATACTAATTACCTCTGTGTTTTGGGAAAAGAACTATAAGCAGAATATAAACCACCACAGTCCTTTCCATATATAGGAATAACCCCATTATCACAAGCATCATCATCATTATTATAATTTACTTCCCTTATTTATATTCCTTTTCTTTCCCAAAAGGAATTTAGGTGGCTTATGAAGAAGAGATGTATTATAAGATGGTGAAATAGAAATAGAAAATCAACACCCTGGGAAGGACGAGAGAGCAAAGGTCAACCTCAAGGACTAATGGAGTCGCTGCGGTTGAGCTCAGGGTTGGTTCTGCCCTCCTGGCAGCTGTCATTATGTTCATGTTATGTCCACGGTTCTGTCCACGTGTCATTCGAACAGAGATTTGCCCATCTGGTCACAAGAAGCTCTAACATGATTTCACAAGACTGTCTCCCTCTCCCATTCATATAACACTATCTATGATTAGAAATTACCAGATAATTTGCAGAGCTAATCACTTGATGCTGAAATAAAAATTGGAGGGATGGGGTAAGGACTGTGGAGGATTATAGAAGGACCAAAAGAAAAGTGATAATGAGGGGGTGAGGAGAGAATGTAGCTCTTCTGGTAACTATTTTCAAATGGTCTCATCTTTTTTTACTTTTTATTTTTATATAAGTATAATTTATGTACAATAAAATTTACCAATTGAAATTGAGCTGTTGATAATTTTTGACAAGTGTCTATAGCTGTGAAGCCCCCACCACAATCATGACATAAAATATTTCCATCACCACCCAAGATTCCCTCACACCCTTTTATACTCTATCCTTTCCTCTAAGCACTGCACTCTAGCAATAACTGAATTGCTTCTTATCAACAAAGAAACTCATGTATATATGAAATAAACATGTATATATGCATATATATAGTCTTTTGTGCCTGGCTGCTTTCACTTAACACAGTGTGTTTGAAGTTTATGCATGTTGTTGCAGGTATCATAGTTTATTTATTGTTAAGTAGTTATCCATTTTTAATTTATCTATTCACCAGTTAATAGACATTTGAGTCATTTCTAGTTTTTGGCAATTATGGATAAAACTGTTATGAACATCTGAGTGTAAGTCTTGCTGTGAGCATACCATCTATGTTTTCCTTAGATAAATATCTAGTAGTGTGATTCATTTGTTAGACATTAATGTATGTTTAACCTTGTAAGAAAAAAACACCAGACTCTTAAAATTGGCTGTACTATTTTATATCTCCATCAGCAATGTATGCTATTGCTTAAAAAATTTATCAAATCAACACCTAGCATTGTCAGTCTTCTTGTTTTGGGATATTCAAGTATGTGTGTAGGTGGTACTGTTGCAGTTTTCTAATAATTAATAATGTTAATGATGCTTTACTATTTGCTTATCAGTCTGGTGAAGCGTCTGTTCAAACCTTTAGATCATTGTGTGTGTGTGTGTGTGTGTGTGTGTGTGTGTGTTTTACTGGGGATGGAACCCAGGAGCATTCTACTGCTAAGCTACACCCCCAGCCCTTTTATTTTAATTTTATTTTTAAACAAGAGTCTCACTAAGTTGTGGAGGGCCTCACCAGTTCCTGAGGCTGGCCACAAACTTTTGATCCTTCCGTCTCAGCCTCCCAAGTACTGGGATTACAGGGTGGGTCACCATGTCCGACTAGATCATTTTATAAGTGGGTTTGGGGTCTTATTGAATCCTAAGATATTCCTTTTGTTTTAAAATAAATTCCTGATTTACAGAAACCATTTAGCAAATTTGTTTTATAAATATTTTTTCTCATCCATGAAAAAGAAATAATATTACTTATACCATTGAGCTGTTGTAAGAACTAAATTAGATTATATAATAAGCATAGGTTCTGATACCTAACAGCCACTTGGTAAATGTGAGTTCTCTTCCATATTCTTTTCCTCCAACAATAGTGTGAAATCCTCTAGAAAAGCTGAGGATGATGCAAGCAAGAAAAAGTCTTTGGAGGAGGGCATTTTAGGGAGAGTAGTTTTAGGAGACTGGTGGGGTTATAAGGAAAATTGCAGAGGATAATAGAGTGAACCATAAAGATTTAAACACAATGCAAAGATTATTCTTCCAGAAAATTGGAAGATGAAGGGAGAAGAGAGAAGGCAGTAGCACAAATGAGTGGTAGTGTATATAGTGGTTAAGAACAGGAATTTGCAGCAGGGTTCGAAGCCTAGCCCTTTCACTTATAAGCTGTGTGAATGTGGGCTTCTTGATGAACTTCTCTGTGGCAAAGCAGAGAAAAGAATAGGGCAGGGCCTCAAGGAAAGTAATCAGATTTGAGCCTGGGGGGCAGGGGGAGCTCAGATGTACAAAGGCTGAAGTGTAACAGGAGCAAAGACCACAGGAATTCTGTCCAGTATGTCAACTCAGATGATGTTTATCTTTTTTAGTGAAGTGTTATGTTAAAACATCTGTCCAGAAAGAGGAAAATCAAGGGCAAATTTGGGGGCTAAAGAAGGTGAAAAAAGTGAGAAGCAGCAGTTGCTGAGACTCAAATAGTGACTCAGCAAGAAAAATATTAAAAGATCACCAACAATCAAGAGGATCCAAATGAGCTTGGTGGGTGTGAATTAGAAATTGCTTCTAGCAACAGGTTTTTGTGACTTACCCTAAAGACATTTACCAGCTTGGAAGCAGGAAAGGGTAAAAACATAGGACAACCCACTGAGGGAAGATCATGGTTGACAAAAGCATCAATCTAAAGGATTCTAGATCAACACTTTATTGAAATGGTCAACCACTTAATATATACCCATACTATGGATAGCATGAAACTACAGAATAAAGTGCTCATGAACCTTTTATTTCTGTAATTTAAAAAAAGGATAATTTTTTTTAAAGTGACAAATTGTAAATGACTGTCCAGGTAAATCTGAGTAAAACAGAGAGAAAAGGCTGAAAATATGGTGGTGTGGATAGGTGAAGTCTGTTGATAACCAAATGCAGATGGAGTTGAATGGATGCATGGGGTAATGTCAAATAGGAAGCTCTCCAATTGTGAGGGATTTGGAGTTGAGATTTTCAAGGTAGAGAATGTTGGAGTCTGAAGTACATGAGTTCATGAGTATCAGAGTTAGAGTGGAGGTGGGAGAGAGAGCAAATGAGTTGATTAAGGTACTACAGGGCTAGTTTTAGGAAAATTTAGATTATTAAATCTGGAGATAGACAGGAAGATGCTCACACGTGCAGAGGAAGGATGAAAGCCCCAAGTTACACAGAAGCATGTCGCAGAGATTTCTCAACTACATCATTCTGCCAATCTGAAAAACAGGTGATAGATCTGTATCCAGCTGAATATTTTCTTATTCTTCTCTTGTACTTAATGCTAAGTGTGTTTTTGTATTACCTTCTATAATTGATGTCATCTCAGTATTTTTGTTGTGTGTGGGGCGGGGTACTGGGGGTTAGACCTGGGTAGTTCTACCTCTGAGCTACACCTCAGCCCTATTTTATTTTGAAACAGGGTCTTGCTAAGTTGCTGAGGGTCTTGCTAAGTTGTTGAGGCTGGCCTCAAATCTGTGATCCTCCTGTCTCAGCCTCCCAAATACTGGGATTGCTGGTGTGTGCCACCACGCCCAGCTGTCATCTCAGTATTTACAGAACACCCACACCATGCTCAAGAAAACATGAAACGAACAAAGCCCAGCTCTCAGCACCTTCCTCCTCAATCTCAAGCCTCAAGCCTGCTGGGACAGACCTGCAGGGCTGGAGAGAGTGAGTGGAAAGCAAAAGATACTTCCTTCCTGCTTCCTCTGAGGCCATTTAAGGTGGCAGAAGAGTGGGAGGGAGAGCTTATTCACACTTCAGTGCTGGTTAAAAAGCATACCCTGGCTTTTGATTCAAGGTGCTAATATATGGATTTTACATATTTGCACTCTGATCTTCTGAGTTCTTAATTACAGATACACATCTTCTAGAAGACCCTCTTTTTAGACCAGTCACTGAAATCTCTAGGTGGGTCTGTTCTCTTTCCTGCTTCCTCCACTTCTGGTATCTTAGGTGAAGTTGTGTTATAGATATAAAATGTCCCCTAAAGAGCTCATTTATTAATATTCAGGGTTGAGATGGTGGAGTCATAAGGGTTGTAATTCCAACAGTGGATAAATCCATTGAAATGGATTTACCAGTGTGGCTGGAGGAGTGGATCCCTGGGGGTGCAGCCCTGGAAATTGTATATGGTTCCTCCTCCCCCTGTTCTCTCTCTTGCTTCCGGCCTCCGTGATGTAAGGACCACAGCCATGTGCTCTCCCTCTGTCTGCCTCCCACCACCATGCCCTGAGATTCCCGGTCCTCAGCTTCACATGGACTGAGCCTGAAACCATGAGAAAATAAATCTTCTTTCCTCTAAGTTACATTGTCCGTCTTTTAGATTATAGCTGCAAGAATGCTGACCGGAACAAGTCATATTTGGAGAATGTTCACAGGAATTGCTAAGCATCAATTTTCAGAATTAAGCTAACTCTTTTCATACATTGCTCACCACACTGAAAAAACAATTAAACTTGCCAATGTCTACATTAAAAGGTTTTAATGTTTATTTAAACAGGATCAGTTTCTTCTTTTTCTATGAAAATAGGCAAACACTGCCACTTAATATCCAAGTAATTTGCAGCACATACACAAATAACTGAGGAGTCGAGGTGCCTGTATTGATAATTCAAGTTTCAAAAAGATTCTGAGAAAATGTTTTATCGCTTATATGGTCCAGACTGACTGTCTCCATTGAATACATTCATTGGATAATTGCTTAACTTTCCACTTTCCTTTTCTGGTGAAGTCACATATGACATGTCCAAAATGGCTAGGAGGAATCATGGGATATATGCATATAAATACAGCATTGCTTTTCAAAAAGGACAGAATATGTTCGAGAACTATTTATATTCTGGCCAAGCTTTGAATTTGTATATATTACACGCACAGAAAATAATTCATTATAGACTATCTCACGTTGTATTCCAAACTAAATGACCTTTTGATACTGGTGCCATGCCTATTCATGTTGGTAGGAGATAAAGACACCAAGAGGACCAAACACTGATGCCAAGACTGCATGGCATGGTTTCCATGGTACATAACGACACAATTGTCTTATGGAACAAAACTGAAAAGAACTAGAGAACGGGAAATGGGTGTGGTGTCTGTAGAAATGAAAAACTTTATTCATGGATTCAAATTTATGCTGAAAATGAATTGGATGCAATACATCATCCTCAGTGTTCAGGCAAAAGTTAGAAACTAGTTAAACAGTGATGGAACTTTCAGAGTAATCTGGCAAATTCCCCCAGAATTTTCTTTTCCTCCACATCGAGTATTCTTATCACCAGTTCTTTCTTCCCTAGAGGTTGAAAAAATATCCTATTTTCTTTAAAACCAATGCTTTTGAAAAGTTTCCTTCCAATCTCCTTTTTAGGACTTCATGTTGCCAATCTTCATGTTTCCTTGTAAGAATGCCATTTCCCTCACACATTTGGAAGGTCTTGCTGGTGGAGGCCATTCCCATAAAGAACCTAGTATGACTTATGTCCATTAGTCTTAGGGGCAAAGTCTTGTCCAAGTGATAGTCCAAGACATGTGTTTTCCCTTCTCACTAGATTGCTTATATTTTCATTCTGCTCTACAACCAAATTAAACCCTCTGTTGATTCATGCATAGCTTTGTGAACACTGAAAACCAACAAATAGTTTTATCATTACTTTAGGTATATAAATTAAATACCGGTCACTCAGAGGCTTCTCAGAGGTACAATTTCATGACCTCAGTGCCACTCCAAATACTGTTTCTTATGTTAAATTCAAATGAAGAAGGTACACACCTGTAATCCTAGTACTTGGGAGGCTGAGACGAGGATTGCAGGTTCATGGCCAGCCTCAGCAACTTAGTGAGACCCTGTTTCAAAATAAAAATAAAATAGGGCTGAGGGTATAGCTCAGAGGTAGAATGCTCTGAGTTTAATCTCCAGTGTCACAAAAGCAAAATAAAAAACAAATGAAGATGCATCTCTTTTTTTTCTTTTTCTTTTTTGTACTGGGGATTGAACCCAGGAATGCTCTACCACTGAGCTATGTTCCCAGACTTTTTCTTTTTTATTTTGAGACAGGATCTCACTAAGTTGCCGAGGCTGGCTTTGAACTTGCAATCCTTCTACCTCAGCCTCTCAAGAAGTTGGGATTACAGGTGTGGGCCACCATGCCTGGCTTTGAAGATGCCTTTTTTTATGTACCAATAGCTTAAAATCATTCCACAGTTCAGTTTGTTTTATAATTTACATTCAGATTGTTTTCTTATGGTAGCTTTCCCACTCCATATTTAAATAGTCACTTTTGGCAGTGTGTTTTCTCTCAAATGTGGAAGCTAAAGGGAAAAAAAAGAAAAGGGGAGAATCTCTTGAAAATAGAAGACCAGTAGAGTATAAGAAGGGGACTAGGGGAGGAAGGAGGAGAGGGAAAGGGGAGGTACTGGGGAATGAAATTAACCAAATTATGTTATGTACATTTACAAATACCTAACAATGAATCCCACTATTATGTATAATCATAATGCACCAATAAAAATCCTCTAGAATATATTTTAAAACTAAGAAGTCCCTTTCTTACTCCTTTTTTCTTGATATCTATCTTATTATTCCCTCAGGGTCCTGACCTTCTGTTTGAATTTGTTCAGTTTCTTCATTTGAGGACTAATACTTTTACAACTTCGTGAGACCCAGTTTCAAAATAACAGTATAAAAAATAGGGCTGGGGGTGTAGCCCAGAGGTAGAATGCCCCTGGGTTCAATCCCTGGTACCGAAAAAAAAATGAGGACTAATACTTTTATACTTACCACCACTCTCAACTCTTACCACAGAGCTCCTTTTTGGAATCATTTTATCTTACTAGTATTATTAGTTTAGACTAGTTGCTTTATAGACTTGGTGCCATCTTAGGACCTCTTTTTATTGTGGTCCTGGATTGGAAGGGTCTATTATTTCTTGAATCCTTCATCTTTGCTTTGGTTACTTTGCTCCTTTGTTTTGCTGTAGTACATTTTCAAGTAAGCACCTCTGAGAAGATGCCTGTGATGAAATGTCCTGAGACTTTACAAGCTCAAAGATGTCTTTTGCTCTGCTCTCACCTCTGACTGAGAGCTAGATGGAGTATAGAATTCTAGGTTGAAAAAAATTCCCTTAGATATTCCCAATATGACAAAAGGAATGTATTTTTTTTAATAGAAACACCATTAACATATACTAATTGTTGAAAGACTGAAAACTTTCTCCCTAAGAACAGGAAAAATACAAGGTTGCCTTCTTTTGTCATTTCCATTCAACTTTGTACTGGAGTTTTAGCCAAAGTCATTAGATAAGAAGATGAAATAAAAGCCATCCATTCAGACAACAAAGGAAGAAGTAAAACGATCTATTCACAGATGACATGATTTCATACATAGGAAATCTTAAAATCATTTCCCTAAAATTATTAGGGCTAATAAATGAATTCAGCAAAGTTGCAGGATACAAGATTAACAAAATCTAGTTAGATTTCTATACATTAGCAACGAATAATCCAAAAAAGGAAATAAGGAAAACAATTCCATTTATGATAGCATCCAAAAGAATAAAATGGTTAGGAATAAATGTAACCGAGGAAGGTAAAAGACTTCTGCACTGAGAACTATGAAACATTGCTGAAAGAAATTAAAGATCTAAATAAGTGAAAAGACATAACATGCTCATGGATTGGAAGACTTAATATTGTTAAGATGGCACTACTCAAAGCAATTTAAGGATTCAATTCAAAGTCCATCAAAATTCCTCCAATCTTTTTTCCCCCCAGAAATGGAAAAGCAAACTCTCAAGATCATATGGAATTGCAAGGGGACCTAAATGGCCATAACAATATTGAAAAAAAAAGTTGGAGGACTCACACTTTTCAATTTCAAAATTTTCTACAAACCTATAGTAATTAAAACAGTGTGATACTGGCACAAAGTTAGACATAGATCAATGGGATAGAATTGTGAGTCTAATAGTAAACCACAGGTCTATGGCCAATTAACTTCAATAAGGGTGCCAAGACCATTCAGTGGGAAAAAATAGTCTTTTCAACAGATGGTGCTGGGACAACTGGATATCCACATGCAAAAGAATGAATTGGGATCTTTGCTTCATAAACAACAACAACAACAAAAATAACTCAAAGTGGATAAAAAAATCTGAAAATGAGTTAAAGCTATAAAACTCTTAGAAGAAAGCATAGAGCTAAATCTTCATATCTTAGATTTAGCTATGGTTCCTTAGATATAACAACATAACACAAGTAACAAAAAATAGGCAAATTTGATTTCATTAAAATTAAAAACTTTAATGCATCAAAAGACAATATCAAGAGAGTGAAAAGACAACCCATGGGATAGGAAAAATTTTGCAAAACATATATCTGATACAAGTCCAGTGTCTAGAATATAGAAAGAATTCTTACAACTCAACAACAAAAAGATAACCCAATTAAAAAATGGGTGAATAGCTGGGTGTAGTGGCACACACCTGTAATCCCAGCTACCTGGGAGGCTGAAGAAAAAGGATAGCAAATTTGAGGCCACTCTGGGCAACTTAGTGAGACCCTGTTTCAAAATAGGGCTGGGGATGTAGCTCAGTGGTAGAGTGGTTGCCTAGTATGCACAAGACCCTGGGTTCTGAAATTCATGGGGGCTGTTTTGGTGGCATGATGTATGATCAATTTTATAAAATTTCCATGAGTCTTTAACATAGTGTATTTTCTGTTTGGTGAGTACCAAGTTCCATTTGGGATTATAAATCAACCTTATTAATTACATTATTATTATTATATTATTACTTTAGTATTATAATTTTTTCATGATTGATATTTCAAGAAGATAGATATACTTATGTTGTCAACATTTACTGTGTTGTTTATTTACCCTTTAAACTTTATGTATTTTATTTAAAGCATAGCTTTATGACTGTTAATACCTTTGTTGATTTTGCACTTCATTAATATAAAATATCCCTTTGTTATTTTGTCATAATCTCATTTAATTTTTTTGCTTTTAATTCTATCTTGAATTCTATTCTGATACCAGTATTGTAATAACTATATTGCATTTGTTCGAATTTTCCCAATACAGTTTCACATATGGGTAAGATTTCATCATTTGGCTATACTACTAAACTTTAGTTTTGTTAAAAATCAACTGGGATAAGTTAATATTAATAATTTTATTTTTTGCTTTAAAATCAAGTTCCATTAGATTATATACATCATCTACCTACATTAAATTTTCAGAATTGTTATGAAATTTATGTAAATGCATATGATATGATCTCAAAATACAGGTTTGAAATGGAAAATAAATATGAAAACTTAAGATTATTTAAAAAAATCACATGCCATAAAGGAAAATTTTAATGTCCGATATTTGTGAATGCTGCCTCCAGTTTATTTTTGGTATGAATTTCACAAGAACATTCTGTCTTATCAATTTTTGGTAAATAAAATAAAAATCACAGGAATACATTAAGAACCTTAATGATGTGTCCATAGTTAATTACTGGGGGATGCAGAATGTTTTAAAGGGCTTAAGCTTCTGTAGGAGTATTTTGTTGTCTACTTTCTGTCTCCAGACACCCTTCATTCAGACCTCTTTCCTGACCATCTCTGACCTGTACTTTGTCCTGAAGATGGGCCCTCTGCATGCTGTTTCACCTACTCTCCATTGTTGACGGGTTTCTGATGGAACTCAGTCCCTGGAAGGCACAGTCAGGGATTTGGGGAAAAGAGAAGAAGAAGGTTGGAGTCTCTTTCTTCCATCTGGCAGGCAGCGCTTTACCCCGTTGCCTCAGCTCTCCTTGGGCTCCAGCAACAACATTTCCTGTCTGTCCCCTTCAGTTCAGCAGTGGTTGTGGAGCTCACCTCAGGGCCTCAGCACCCCTTGCTGGTCCTGGTAACCTGACATTGTCTAGACCTTTAAGTTCTTTCTTCACCACCATCTCTTCAATGAAATCATCCAAGTGGAATTCTGTTTCCTCTTGGGAGCTTATTGACCCAGTGCAATATGTCTGGGTGCTTTTTTATAAGCAACAGAAAACAACTCAGTCCTTTCCTCCCTTCCCTTCCCTTCCCTTCCCTTCCCTTCCCTTCCCTTCCCTTCTCTTCCCTTCTCTCCCTCTCTTTCTTTCTTGGTTGGTTGGATCTGGGTGTGGTGGCACACACCTATAATACCAGAACTTGGGAGGCTGAGATGGGAGGATGGCAGGTTTCAAACCAGCCTCAGCAACTTAGTGAGACCCTGTTTCCAAATAAAAAATAAAATAGGGCTGGGGGTGTAGCTTCAATCTCCAGCAAAACACACACACACACACACACACACACACACACACACGCACGCACACACACACACAGTCAGGGTGCAGAGAATTAATGGGAAACTTTAGGACAAGGCTTAAGATTGGGCAAGAGCCAAAGTAGGGCACAAGACCTTGGCTATGCACGCCACGATGGTCACACTGTGGGAATGACTTGGCTTCCATGCTTCTGCCCCTGAGATAACTTGGAATCCTCCCCAGATAATGTTATCTCTGATTGGGCATTCAAAGTCCAGGGAGAGGACCATCATGAGCCTGATTGGGGGGCGTGATCTGGATCATTTGACTTCTGAAATAAGAGTTGTTCATAGAAAAACTTGACAGATAAAAAGGAGAAGTAGATACCAAACAGAAATTATCAGTGTCCACTGTAGATACTATATATATAATGGTATCTTAATGTTTAACACCTATTATGGTATTAATGCTTATTGTAATGCATTATAAACTTAAAGGGTAATAGAGTTAAAAGATCTCTTAATTATGTAACTATTTGCTCATTCCTCTTTCTTTCCTTCTCTCCTTCCTTCCTTCCTTCCTTCCTTCCTTCTTTCTTTCTTTCTTTCTTTCTTTCTTCACTGAGGATTGAACACAGGGGCATTCTATCTTCGAGGTATACCCCCATCCCTTTTTATTTTTTGTTTTGACACAGGATCTCATTAGGTTGCTGAGAGCCTCACTAAGTAGCTGAGGCTGGCCTCGAATCTCCGATCCTCCTGTCTCAACTTCCCAAGTACTGGAATTACAGGTGTGCATGCCCCGACTTCTCATTTGTTTATTGATTATCTCCCTTTTCTGTGTCTGCTATGAACAAGACTCATTGGTTGAATTACCCTGAGTGTGTTCCTTAGATTTCAGTTCTGTCAATCTGGTAAGGCAAATACCACATACCAAAGAGTTTAGTTTTATGCATCAGATTCACATACAAATAAGCAATCATCAGCTTTTTCCAAGAAACAGTATTGTCAGAGGTTGCAGATAACTCTCACAAATGAATTTGTTCTTGGTTATCAGGATACTAAGCTCCCACTAAAAATCAATGTCAATTCAAGAATTCTCAGCTCAAAATGCAGCTTGTTCTGAGCTCTAGGGATTGTGCAGCAGAGGGAAAAAGGAATGATTTGTGATTCAAAGAATATACTTTGACAGCCCCAGCCCAAAACACGTTGAGATATTTCCACAGGGGCCTTAAAGGTGACTGTTGAGGAAAGGAAAGCAATCCTTACCTGGTGAAGGCAGGGTGAGATACACCACCTAGAAAGATGCACAGGTGAACTATAAGGGGGAAAGGATTTGGGATTTTACCAGGTGTTTCAGTCAGTATTCTCACGGCTGTGACCCAAAATACCAGATGACCACAACTTAGAGGAAGGAAGATTAATTTGCTCACAGTTCTGGAGATTTCAGAGGTTTAAGTCCACGTCATATTTGTGGAGCACAGGGGATGGCAATGGGAAGCAGAGACAGCGAGAAAGCTTGTATCAGCTCACTGGCAGTAGACAAAGAACAAGGGGAGGAGGGACTATATATAGTCCCTAAAGCCACACCCCCAAGGACCCTTCCTCATCAACCAAGCCCCACCTCCAACATGAATGCCTTGTGAGTTCTGGGGAACATTCTAAATCCAAACCATAGTACCAGGTGAGTGCTTTGGGGTTTGGAAATACAGTTTTAAATGCTGCCATCTTTGCACACATATTGGAAAGTTTGCAGAATAAATATTAGATGGCAGCACTGCCCATAGACCTCTAAGAGCAATGAGAAGCTCTGGCTTTTGTCAAAGGGCACACTAGTAGCCTGGTACGATGGTGTGTGCCTATAATCCCAATATTTGGGAGGCCAAGACAGGAGAATCATAGGTTCAAGGCCAGCCTCAGCAACTTAGTGAAAACCTCAGCAAATCAGTGAGACCCTATTTCAAAATAAAATATAAAAAGGCCTGGAGGTGTGGAGGTATAGCTCAGAGGTAGTGTGCCCCTGGGTTCAATCCCTGATACAAAAAAAAAAAAAAAAAAAAGGAGATGAACTGGGCCCTGCTGCCCTGAAGCTAAGGACTCTCATTGAAATGACTCTCCAAAGGCCTCTTTGGAAGCTGGTTCTGGAGCTGGTCCACAGGGAAAATTATGAGATTCCTAAGCTACCATGCTACTGTTAGCTAGAAATAAAGGTCATCTAACAGTTCAGCCAGAAACTGCTGTCCTGAGTTAAGTATGAAGGATCATGTGTAGAGGAGGCCTCATGCTCCAATTCACAAACTTTTTTCTTCAAAGGAAGCCCTGGTAGAAATCACTCCCTCTCTTCTCTATTGTTTAATGAGTATAGAAATAAAATGCAAGCTGGAAATGGTGGCTTATGACTGTAAACCCAATTTAATTACTGAGAAAGCTGCAATACACATACAATGCACTAAATAGACACTAATAGTACTTGGGAGGCCAAGACAGGAGGATTATAGGTTCATGGCCAACTTCAGCAACTTAGTGAGGCCCTCAGCAACTTAGTGAGACCCTGTTTTGAAATAAAACAGGGCTGGGGGTGTAGCTCAGAGGTGGGATCCCTCTGAGTTCCAAAAAAAAAAAATAGAGAGAAAGAAAAAAGAAATAAAATGCAGATATTTGAAGGCATCAAAAAGAAAATTTCAGGTCTATGTTTAAAACAGAACACATAGAATTTAAATGATAGTCATTTAAATTTAATAAACTGTGATGCATATTTCTCTAATATAATTAAAAAAAATGCTTGTTAATCATTATGATCATCAGTTAGCCAGTATTATGGGACAAAATGGAACACAATGTTGCTGGAATTAGCTAGAAATTGAGTTTAGATAAATTTTAAAAAGCTTTGTTTTGTTTCCAAAATGAAAGATTATATGGCTCCTTCCTTTTTAGTTTCTTAAAAGAAAGAATCAAGGGCCGGGCGTGGTGGCGCACGCTTGTAATCCCAGTACTTTGGGAGGCAGAGAAGGGAGGATCCGGGTTCGTGGCCAACCTCAGCTCTCTCTCTCTCTCTCCCTGTCTCTCTCTTTCTCTACTTAGTGAGGCCCTCTGCAACTTCGTGAGAACCGGTTTCAAAATAAAGTATAAAAAATAGGGCTGGGGATGTAGCGCGGAGGTAGAATGCCCCTGCGTTCAATCCCTGGTACCGCAAAACAAAACAAAAAAGAAAGAATCAAATTGAATATATGAAAAGAAATACTGATCTTTGGGAGTATTTTTTGCTTTTTTTTTAAAAAATCAAAATCCATACTCTCAAAATTGATTTGAGTTTCAAAGATTTTTCTTGCTCAAAAACTCTTTTAACATATCTTGGGCCTATTAGGAATCTTTTGAACTATCACAGCTGAATGTCTATTTAGTGCATTGTATGTGTATTGCAGCGTTCTCAGACATTAAATTGGAAGACATGACCCCTGACCTCAAGATACAATGTTAAAATTAAATATTTCAGATTATCTAGTCTCATAGATGTGAGGACAAAGAGTCCCAGGCCAGGAGGCTCATGTCCTGGCTTTCCCAACAGTCAAACTGAAGCTTGCAGAAGTTGATTAAATACTGCACATCTCCGTTGTCTCATCCTTCATGTGTAAGGCACTATTCGCTCTCCTTGTCTTGTGGTTCCTGAACCAAGAGAACATGATAATGGCTACAGACATTCTTAAAAATTCTAACACATTATTGTTTTCTATTTTGGACTCAAAAAGGCTGCAAAGGGGGAGTGTCTTTTTACATAGCTTTACAAAGCCTCACCTCATTAATATTTGCACAACCCTGAAAATCTCTTTTGGCCCCAAGTTGCAGAACTATGTTTTGAGATACAGTTTGGGCTATGACTTAAAGAAAGATGTACATTATACCTCCTCGAACCAGAAGCAAGATGATATTTTTTACTGATACTCATAGAAGCGTGGAAAGAAGCAAATTGTAAAAGAAAGAGGAATATTATACTTTTAAAATCTTAAAAGATAACAAGCTTGGAGCAGTGGTGCATGCTTGTAATCCCAGTACTTGGAAGACTGAGACAGGAGGATCACAGGTTTGAGGCCATCTTCAGCAACTTAGCAAGACCCTCAGCAACTTAGCCAGACCTTGTTTCAAAATAAAAATTTAAATAGGGCTGGGGGTATAGATCAGAAGTAGAGTGCCCCTGGGTTCAATCCCCAGTACAAAAAAAGAGACAAATTTTAGTTTAGGGCCTTTAGAGTAATAATTGACAAAGTTCCAGGGTTAATGTACTTTATTGAGCCTTTGGAATGTCAAGTATAAAATAAAACTTTTTAAACATACAATGATAGTTGAAACAATATGCTTGAACTATACAAGATGCTTCTTACTTATTGAAAAGAAAATGTAGAGTTGAGTAGATACGTTAAAAGCAGAAGGTATTGGTATTAATTGTAGATTTCACTCATTATAAAGTGAAGCCTTGACACATATAAAAATCTTGATTCCTACAACTGCTGTTGAAGATGCTTCGTGCCACTCCTTGTATTCTCCTTCCTGCCCCTGGCTCCTAACCAGTGTGTATCTGAATTTCTGCTGCTACGATCAACTCTGTTTCCAATTTTTTACATTTAGACTTCCCAGGAGATGATCATGTGGGTTGACTAGTCTGCTCAGTATTCAGTGCCCTTCTAGGTCTCAAAATAGGCCACTTCAGAGGTTACTGGCCAGCAAACTGCAGTTCCAATTAGTGTGGCAGTGGTAGTAAAGTCAAATGATGCCAATCTCACCCCATTGGGAGGATTTTCATGCAGCCAGTTCAAATAGGAAGTGCAGGAAACCTGGTGGGGGAGTGAGGAAGTGGAGCAGGAAAGGAAAGGCAGCCAGCAGAGTACACTATCGGGTGCCCATTATCAAGCACTGTGGGTGACTGGAATTGAACCCCACGGGGAGATCCTGGAAAATGGCATAAACTATGTTATGCCAAGACAGCTGGAATGTTTACACACCACCTTTCCTTAATCATTGGTTGAGAGCTGTCAAAAGGGAGGTAAAAGAGGGTATTAATTATTTCATACCCCAGTGTTCCATCCGCAGGACAAAGGATGCAGTTAAACTTGCAGTTGAAAGTGCTGGAGCACAGAAATGGCCAGACTTGAGAGACCTGGACTGGGCACCCCAGCATTCACTACACATGGTACCTACAAATGTAACAAATACCTCAGGTACCAGCTTATAAGGAGGAAAGGGTTATTTTGGCTTGTGCTTCAGAGATTTGTCCATGGTGTGTTGGCTCCGTTGCTTTTGGGCTTGTGCTGAGGCATCATATCACAAGATGAGCATGTGTCAGAGAAGGCCTGCTCATCTCATCACAGCAGGGAAGCAAAGAAAGAGAGGAAGGGGCGGGAGTCCCAATATCTCCTCCAAGGGCAGGCCCCCAGTGGCCTAACTTCCTTCCACTGGGCCTCACCTTCTAAAGGCTCCACCACCTCCCAATAGCACCAAAGGCTGGCGATCAAGCCTTTAACACACTGGCCTTTGGGGGACACTTATCCAAACCACAGTAGCCACCTTTCCCTGCGAAGACTTTCATGTGGAGGCTTCATGGCTTGGCGAATACCATTTTTATTAGGGCAGCAATTCAATTTAAATTTTGAATTAAATTTAATACTAGCAACACTGGATATTTTTGTTTGACTTTTACACAACCTAATAAATACCTCTAACCCTTCTATTTAACTGAATTTAAATTTTTATACATTAGTTGGTAGATGAATATTAAAGATAGTGGTGATGCTGGCAGCTAATCAACAGTTCAATTTGGGCAGTATTTATATCTTTATCAATTAGTTGAATTGGGTAATTAGTTGAATATTTTATTTTGAATTTTGCCCCAATTTTACTAAAAAAAATAGAACTGCTAATATTCATTATGAGGCTCTTCATCTGCTTAATAAAATAAGGAAAAAGATCCAAACCATAAAGCATGGCAAACACCCTAAAATCCCTAGTTATATTTGAATTTAAGCTTGTTTTCAACTTTAAGAATGAAATTAACAATAATAACAATGTACAGGTAGGGCGTGATGACACAGACCTCTAATCCCAGCTCCTGGGGAGGCTAAGGCAAGAGGATCTCAAGTTTGAGGCCAGCCTGGGCAACATAGCCAGAACAAGGCTCAAAAACTTTACAAAGGGCTGGGGTAGAACACACTAGTTCAAGCCTCAGCACCAGATTTAAATAATAAAAAAAGATAAAGCATAAGGTTATAATTCAAACATGAAGTAAGATTAGTACTTTTATAGTTTTGACTTCTGAAAATTAGTACCCTTTAAAACATATAAGTCTATTGCTTGGTTTTTACATTTTCAAATATTGCACATATTGTTTCAGGAATGCTTTATGTACAGATATTGGAGGTTGTATGCTTTATGAAAAAAATAGAGATAATTTAAAATGCCATCTTTCTACAGGTAAGATTGGTCTGTGGTAGAAATGGAATGCCTGACCAAGCACTCATGCATTTGAAACCCTCTATTGTGATTTGAGTTCTGTCCGTCCTAGCAAGTCCTAAGGCCAGGCTGATCAGCAGACACCTGACAGAGGAAGAAAGTAATAGCCTGGAGTGGAGCCCAAGCAGGACCAGGGCACACAAGTGAGCCATGTGAGGAGAACGCCTGGATCCCATGTCTGGAGAAACACTGGTGCTGACCCAGATGGTCATGTGGAGATTAGTTACAACCAGCAGATAGACAAGGAAAGAGACTTTGCTTGATTTATAGGAAGATCTGCCCAATTTGTAGGTGCAAACCAAGAACTCATGAATGACCTTGAAAGAGTATTGTACAAACAAGTTCTCCCAGTAAACCAGCTGCTGTGGGTATGTATGAGGTGATACAAACAGTGGCTCCCATAGCCAGAGACCACTCTGGTATCTTTGCTCTGAAGTGGGTCTCCGTGTGTGTGTGTGTGTGTATGTGTGTGTGTGTGTGTGTGTGTGTGTGTATCTTGTGCTGGTGTTTTAAAGACACTATTAGCCCTCATACCATGATGCTGGCTGAGGTTCTACAAACAAGAAAGCAAATTCTTACCTGGAGTATATGTCTAATTTGAGATAACAGATCTCTGTCCCTTCCAGGATGGAAGTGGTCTGTGTAGTTAATAAGTAAGGTTACTGATGTCAGCTGTCCAAGTCATTTTGTCTACTTGGTTGGTTAGCGTCTTTTCTGTGATGGATGGTCTCTGGTGGATGGTGATATGAGATATATAGATCTGCAGACTTTATGCCCACTCTCATATGTCAATCCACATACCTTCATCTTAGACCTTATTGTATTTACTTTTCCAATTTTTCCTTTTCTAGTCCCCTGGTCATTTGACCATTTTTGAGTCTCTGGCCAAAAGAACTAGGCTGTGTGCTACTGCCTCCGAATCATATATAATCTTTTTCTTTCCCTTTCTTTTTTTTTTTCTTTTTTGGTACTAGGAGATTGAACCCAAGGGCCTTGTATCTCCGAGCTACACCCTCAGCCCTTTTTATTTTTTGTTTTGAAACAGGGTCTTGCTAGGTTACTGAAGTTGGCCTTGAACCTGCGATCCTCCTGTCTCAGCCTCCCAAGTACTAGGATTACAGGCATACACCACCATGCCGGCTGAATCATATATATATTCTAACCTGGGGATACTTTTCTTTTTATCTAAAGTGGATATAACTAGGTGTTATGAGCATTTATGGATATTTACATTCCTATGTTTTCATTTCTCTTGAATAGACATCTAGATGCAGTGTTGCTTGGTCATATGGAAAGTGTATCTTTAATTCTGCAAGAAACTGCCAAAGTGTTTCCAAAGTGGCTGTGGCATTTTGCAGTCTCACTAGCAAGTTGTGAGAATTATATGCCAATGTTTGGTCTTTTCAGTCATTTTAGATTTTAGTCATTTTAATATGGATGTGTTCTGGTATTTCATTGTCATTCTAACATGCATTTTCCTGGGAACTAATGATATTGACTATTCATGGGCTTAAATTACCATCTATATGTCTGTTTTGGTGGCATGTTGTTCAAATCTTCTGTTTTAAAAAATTGGATTACTTTTTACAAAAATTATTGAGCCCCACGGTTTCTTCATGTATTTTACCTACAAGACCTTTGTCAGATAAGTGTTTTGTAAGTATTTTCTCCCAGTCCATCACTTGCCTTTTTATGTATCAATGATGTCCTTGAAAGAGTAAGTCTTAATTTTGATGTGTTTCAGTTTATCATGTTTTTCTTCTATGTTTTATGATTTTGTATATCCTACTAAGAAATCTCTGCCTACACAAAGATTGCAAATATTTTCTCTTATGTTTTCACCTAGAAGTTTTATCATTTTTTATTTTATGTTTAGGTCTATAATCCATTTAGAGATTTTGTGTGTGTGTGTGTGTGTGTGTGTGTGTGTGTGTGTGTTGTGTGTAGAGTGTAAAGGAAATATCAAGATTGATTTTTCTTTATATGGATATTAAGTTATACCAGCACCATTTGATGAAAACACTATCCTTTTCACATTGAGTCACCTTGGCGCTTTGGTTAAAAATCAATTCAATCATGTATGTGTGGGTCTATTTCTGCACTCTTCATTCTAGTCCACTTATATATGTTTCTTCTTATACCAATGCCATACTGTCTTGATTATTTGCATTATAGTAAATCTTAATTACTTTAGCTTTAAAATTTAGTCTTCAAATCAGGTATATAAGTTCCCTAGCTCTGTTCTCTTTCAAAATAGTCTTTTCTTTTCTAGATCTTTGCAATGTCTACACAAAAGCCCTGCTTATGTTTTGATTGGGATTTGTTGAATGTATAGATCAATTTGGGTGGAGATGATATCATAACCATACTGTGTCTTCCATCCAAGAAACATCGTATGTTTCCCCATCTATTAAGATATATTTAATTTTTGCATTTTAATTTTGCATTTGCTCTTACAAATATTTTTATGAAATATTTGTTTCATAGGTGTTTCATGTTTTTGGATTCTATTGTATGTGGAATTATTTTTTTAATATGTTTGTATTGGTCATTGTAGTCTCACATCACAATGAGTATCAGTTTGGTGTTAACATACATGCACACAGCTC